>PVJO010011968.1:0-57491 GCA_004026905.1 Hystrix cristata | reverse complement strand
AAGTGTAGTTACACTTATTGCAAATAGGGAGGGGTGGGTGAATGGAAGGGAGGGGAGGGGAAGGGGGGAAGAGGGGGGAAAACCAAGATGTATCATGTACAGGTACAAAATAACCATGTTGATTATGATCATTATGTATGCAATGTACCAATACATGTTCTTGGTAAAAAATAATAAAAAAATTAAAAAAAAAATAGCATGCTTTGTGAAAGGCATCTACATTCAGCATGGATGCAATGGGCTGATAATAGCATATTAGTGAGATCTAAAACTATGTTTACACTTTTAAAAGGTATTATAGTAAAAAACACATTGCTATCGGTTCACCTCAAAGGATTCTCTCTTGTTTAGAACACACTTATTCCATCATTCTTCCCACTTTCTGAAGCAGTTCTGGAAGTCCTCTTTCAGGACTTTCGTTGTGCTGTCATGGCTGACTCTACATCCTGAATCAATTCAAAATGTTTGCCTTTCATGATCATTTTGAATCTGGGGAATTGCTGGCATTTGCACAGTGTCAGATCTCCTGCTAAGGTGAACGAGGACACTCTGTAATGTTTTTATGAGCCTCCCTTTCTGTTGCACGGCACTTGGTAGCAGTATTCACTGTAATTTTAAGTGGCAAGAATGGTGAAATAAGTGTATTCACAGAGAAAGGAAGTACTTTGAGAGACATTAATGGTAATGTGTCTTTTACTGTAACAATGTTTAATTTAAACACTATTTATCCCTTGTGAAAGGTTTCCGACCTAATTATTTATCAAACATGCATTGTCAAAACAACAACTAAATGCCTTTACAACCCTCGAAAATGACTGAGGCTTAAAAGAATTTGAGGATATGGAAAATTAGGATGTTCAAGAGAGTTATTTTTGCAGTATCTGTTAAAAACTATTCCTATACACCCAGCCCTCAGTATCCGTGAGCTCTACACCAGCAAATTCTACCAACTACAGATTCAAATTTTAAAATTGAACATGCACAAACTTTTTTCTCGTCCTTATTCCCTACATAATCTAGTATTTACATAGCATTTACATTGTATTAGAAATTATAAGTAATCTAAGATTATTTAAAATATACAGAGGATTGCATAAGTTATATGCAAAACTATGCCATTTATACAAGGCACTTGAGTGTCCATGGCTTTTAGTACCCATCTGGAGTACTTGGGCCCACTCCACTGTGGATATTGAGGGATGACAGCATGTGTCTTACAACCAAGCAATATTTCTCCTAAAGATTACACCCAAGAAAAGTGAGTGTACACATTTCTTAAAAGACGTATACAAGAATGTTCACAGCCTCTTTATTCATAGTAATCAAGAATTTCAAGCAACACAAATGTCCAAAAATGGGAAACAGATAGGTAGTTGTGGCATATTTAAACCTCAAAATACAATAACACAACAGAATAGATAAAACTATTATCATACAAAGAAATGTGTCTGGATCCCAGTGCATGTCAAGGGATCTGTAAATATGAAGTCCTAAAAGAGGTGAGACTGAGCCTCAGTGATTGAAGACATCACAGTGGTGGAAACAGTCATATCCTCTTCATCTCCCCTGGAAAGAGTCTCGACCAGGTGATGAGAGTGTTTGTCACCTTCACACGAGTGGCAGTTTCCTGGGTATACCATGCTCTCTGCTTAAGATCAGCATGTATTGTTGCATATATATTATACTTAATTAAAAAGAAAAAATGAGGCAAAGTACAGCCCCTTATAAAAATATAACATGTGCATACACACACACACACACACGAAACCTGAAACAGTATACACCAAAAGACTAATGTCTGGTTGTCTCTAAGTGCTAGGTGAATGGGTGATCTTTATTAATTTTTTAAACATCTATATATTTATTTTCTTCAATTCTATAAAATATGTAAATGTCTTGTGGAGCTTTTAAAGATCTGCAGTGCCACGTGATTTAATCTGCTGCAGCTATCTGGACGTAGGATCTGCTGCAGTTGGTCAGACTTCCAGGAGAACAAGTTCAGGGGTCATCCCGCTCCTCCACGGATGTCAGAAAATCTTCTGATCTGTTCTTCAACTGATGCCAAAATGCTGCTTGAAATCATAGCTCACTCTGAGTGTCCCATGAGGCTGGCTGCTGTGCGACCATGCAACATGTGGTGTATGTGGTCCTATGTCCAGATAGCTGCTAGGTACAGAAGGGCACAGCAGCATTATGTCACCTGCAGCCCAGCACCCACCTTTTCTTCCATTTGCACTCTAAACACACATCCTTCTGAGTCAGACAGAAGCCACCACAGGGTGACCACTGGCTCCAAGGTCATGTTGTTAAGCACAGTGTCAGTTTTATGGCAAAGAACAAAGAAAGCCCTTTTTATTGTCACCCCTGTTGGCAGCCTCCTCACTGCCCCTCCTTCTTCCTGTCTAGCTCGCTGGTTTATTCTCCACACAGGGGATGCTTTCGCACTAGTGAGTTATGTCCACTTCACGCTTACCAGAGCAGATAATTCTTGTATCTCATAACCTATTTATTTCATTTGGATCAGCATGATTTTGTAGACGTCTTCTCAAAGCCATAAGCAATTATTTCTACATCTTTCGCTTTACAGCTTACCATTAAGGGACTCAAAACAATTCCTTGACCTGTGGAACTGGAAACAGTATTCTCAGGCTGGGAATTCGAATGGGGGTGACGGATGGTTCACATCAGAAAGAGTGAGTTATCCCAAGGACTTACAGTTGAGGTTATTGAATTATGCATTTTCTGAATCGTTCAACAAGAAATCTTACCCTATAATGTACATTTGAGCTTGGTGGAGGATGCAAACCTCAAACGTCTCACAGGGGTCTGAGGGCTATATTTATCGACTTTCTATAAAGTACCAAAAAGCCAATGAATCAGTCCCTCTGATCTTATTACGGGCAACATATTTAGGGTCTGTACTTTTTCTATACAAAGTCTAGTTGCAGAACCTCATAAATCTTTAAAGTCATACATTAAGACTTTTTTAAAAATATGATATTTATGGGGTTGTAGATCTCATTTTGAAGCACAGATCAATAAAAACCAACACTACAGTGAGCTTTTGCATAGTCAAAAAGAGGGAGAAATCAACGCATTTAAAGAGAAAATTTTAGCTTCATCACTACTTGCTAATTTTAGGTGAAATTAAGAAGGCAATAATTGTCATTCTGCCAGCGGCACTAACATCCTATCCAATTCATGCCACACAGAGAGCTAAGATAAATGCAAAACCAAAAACACAGACACCTCAAGATAAATGCATCACACTCTATCAAGCCTGTAGTTAATCATTGTTGCCCCAAAAGCTACTTCATTATGGTAACTGAGAAAAACGGAGCATAATTATGCAGTTTAAAAGGTTTCAATCAGAATGATGAATGGTGGTCTTTGAGTAGCTTATTAACAGGTTTAGAAACTTATTTGTTATTATTGTTTTTCTCAAGAGAAAAAACCTGGAAGGTCAACTTACCTCTGAAGACTTCTGGGTTGAAAATCTCTAGCTGAACAGAACTGATGCACTTCCCGTTAAATTAGCTCTTGCAGTGTAATGGGACGTACCAAAATTGAGAGTGGCGCTTCCCTGGGGACGACCTAATCAGAACCCTCCTCTCACGGGAGAGGGAGTCAAGTCACAGTCTGTGGCTGACCTGGTCACAGACAACTTAGCACTTGGCCAGGACCTCCCCGGACACCTGATGCTGTCCTAAAGAGACATCTGGCACCAGTTCAATGTCATGAAGGCCACATGCTGAACATAAATAAAAGTATGCTGAGATATAAAATACAAAAGAAACATGAAACACAAAGCTTCCTTTTAAACCAAAGGTATGTTTATGTTTTCCACAGAGAATTTGAGAGCTCAGGAAAATGATGCCTTCAAACCTTGGAAAACCCATTTTGCTCCTTTTTTCTTACCTTTTCTGGCATCTTTGAAAAAAAGATGACAGGGTGACATATTCACAAATTTTACTTTAAACACATCATGAGAACCTCATGAAAGGAACCATTACGTTTCCATTTAATAGATGTGTTGCTCTGTGCTGCAGATGTTAGTCAGCGACTGTTCCCAGTGGAAATCGTCCCAAGTATGTGAATATTCAGCCTCCTGAAGCTAAAGGCTAGAAATGGTCTTAATTTCAGTGGAGTGTGGAGAAGGGGACTTGGGGAAGATTATCTGTATTCATTCTGAGATTGATTTCCCAAACCAAAAAAACCACACAATTCTGGGGCTTCACTTTCTAAAGTGCTTCACTCAATAAATACTCAGTACCTGATAAGGATCAGGTTCTGCATTGGTGTTCTCTTGCATGCATGATATGACCACAAGCTCTGTAGCTTTAAAAATACTATTCTTGTTCCGTTCTGGAAATTGGAACTCTAAAATCAAGGTGTGCCCAGGGCTGGTTCCTTCTGGAGGCTCTGAGGAAGGGTCTGTTGCCTTGTCTTGCCAGCCACTAGAGGCTACCTGCATCTGTGGTTCACTCCCTGCCCCTGTCTTCACAGTACATCCCTCCAGCCTGAAGCACCTACCAGTTCAGGGGCACATCTCCTGCTCGACTTTGACCTGCCTGCTTCTCCCTTATAAAGAACACTGTGATGATGCTGGGCAAGCCCAGAAAATAGGATGCTCTCTCCCTCTGGAGATGTGTAATCTCTTCAAGTCACCAAATTCCTTTCACCATGTATGGTCACGTATTCACAGTTTCAGGGGTTAAGACATGCGTACCTCTGGGGAGCTGTCACCCTGTCCGCCACAGGTATAGGGCTTAGTGATGGGGATCTGAAGCTAAAATGGGGCTCCTGTCCTTCCAGGAGGTGATCAACACCCAGGTCAGACAGGTAAACAACATGTGCCAGAAACCATATGCGTGGTGACCATGAGCAAAGAGCTCAAAGGATCCAGGAAAGAAAAGGAGGCCCTCCGCATTGGGGGCCAGGGTTCCAATAGACCATGTCATGAAGTCCCTTCCACCTACACCACCCTCGCTCATAATAATGCAGGTTTGTTGAGCCTGCCGAGGTTTGCTTATCCTCATTTTTCAAAGAGTAAAAGTACCAGGTTAAGTCGAACACAGCAAAATCAAGAAATAGGCACCCCTCTGTGTACCCTTATCAGGAATCGATAAGCAGTCTCCAAGGGCACAATCCTATCTATGCATAATTCCAGAGCCAGAATGCCAAGCCATCATCTACAAGTATCTGCAAGGAGCTAAAAGTGAAATTTGATGGGAATCTGGTAGTTCTAGAAGTCAGAGTAACATGTTTTCATTTCCAACATGGCCTTACTTTGACTCTCACAGTTAACAGTGACATCACTAAGAAGATGAAAATCCGATCCAGATACCTTCCAACACTGGGGCCTCTCAAGCTATAAGAACTACACCGATATAACCAAACTCATCATCAATTAGCCAGGCTGAAGAAAATTATATGATAGTGTCCACAGGGAATTAAGACCAAGACATGAGAAAATACAGTCGATACTTAAGTGAGCTGTTGGATTCAAGGCCAAAGGTGAGAACCATCAGGCCACGAGGCAAAACCTTCACTCACTCTCAGGAGCGACTCTGGATTCAGGGAGAAACCTCAGAGCCCACGTCAAGATTCTAAAACTCCCAAGTAGCCAGACATACATCAGAGAACATGCACCTCTTTCCTTCCACCCCTTGCCACTGAGATTACACACACATTTACAAAGACTCTGTCTTGCTGACACTCAGTCATGTGCGGGGAACCACTGATTTTCATGGACACCCTACAGTGGTAGACACACGACACAACCATCTTCTACATATGTTGCTCCAGAAACCAGTCTCCTTCAGGGCTTACTCTGAACTTGACATCACATGCCATGGATGGAACCTATTAGAAAATTCTAACTCAAGGCACAAAAAATCAGAAGCACAAACTGTTGTGAAGAGTTGTCGCACCACTTAACTCCGTGTGGGGATCCACATAGATGCAAAGCTGAAGCATCCTGTTTTGGAATTTTAGCAAAAGCCTGCTGGGTTACTTTATATACATAGTAGTCAATTTACTGAGGTTTGAAAAAGCTCTTTGCTTAGAGACCTGGGGGCTCACTAAAATGCACAAGCTGAGACGTGTTACAGGGAAATATCCAGCCAAGCAGTGAGGCCATGCTTTTTGGTTTCTTTTCATTAAGTAAAGCAAATTGCAGTTCAGAATTTGTTTTCAAAAGTGATTTTATAAAGCTATTATTCTTGTTTCAAAATTCACAAGTTCAGAAGATGCCTTGAAATGTCTCTTCATTAAATACTGTCACCAAGAGAGGCATGAACCAGACAAATTCATTCCTGTTCAAAACTGAATTTGTGAGGCATAAATAAGGGCACTGGAAAAGAGATTCTCTGGGCACAGGAGAAAATGCCACGGGCCAATCCCCATGCTTCCAGGGAGGCCATATGGGGACCACTTCACCCAAGTTCCAGGAGAAACAGATTCACACAGGGGCTCATGAAAGGGTTAGACCTAAAGCGCTCAAAGCACAAGTCATCACTCTGCCTGGCAACACCCACCAAGTGGGCACTGGGGAGTGACAGTAATAATGAGCCCTGCTCTGGTGATTTTCAGTTTCTGAAAAATACTTCTACCACTGCACTCTCACCTGGTAAAGCAGACAGGACCCGTACTGACCAGACACTCAAGAAAAGGAGGTTGAACCTCGAGAACACCTCTGCTTGCAGCTGGGAGGCGGCAGCAGCAGCATTCATACCTAGACTGCTGAGCTCCAAGCCTAATCTTTTGCATCCGTCCATGTTGTGAGCTGCATCGTGGTTTCTGTGTCTGAGAAATCAGGAAGTACCGAGGTGGTAGTGTGCAGTGGTCATCTGAACCCCTGTTTATGTGCCCACAGGACCGTATTACGGTTTAAGGTATTTACACAGGCCCCATCCCAGGAAGGCACAAAGGCACTAAGTTCCTGCCCCAGTTAGTCAGGTTAGCAGAACTTAATCAGCAGCTCCCCTGAGCGCTTGCCTCTGAGGTTAACTTCCTTTCCAGGATGCTTACCTACAACACTCAGTCTAGTTGGTAGAACTTGGTCATTGAGTCTAACTCTATGTGCCTCCAGAAATCCAAGACAAACCGCAGAAACTCACACAGCAGGAAGGATAGGAGGAGTCAGGCCACCATGCTCTCAGATTTAGGGGGCTTTCCGAGCAGCAGGGCCACTGGCTGGGCCTCCCAAACCTACCTGCATGTTACATTCACACACTCAGTCATGTATTCAAAGCCACTGCAAAAGCCTGTGCTCTGAGAAATGCCAGGAGCAAAATTCTCCCGGGACGGGTGTCTCCTGACTCTCTCCACTGCTAGAGAGTCATCTCTGCTTGAAGATCTCAGTCATGGCCCCACACACCTAAGATATACTAATGACACTTGGCTTCAAAAGAAGAGTGAGATGTGGTCTTTATCCCCCTTTTCCAGGATATTCTTGGCTGTGACACTAACTGCTGATCCCCACATCCTAACTCTTCAATCATCTTTGAGGTCTTGGATCTAAGAGATTTGGGGGTGGGACACTTGGACAAGACACCTGGCCCCATTTCTCGCTGTCACCTGTATTATAAGTACTTTCAACTGCCCCTTAGTCACCGCCCTGCCGTGTTCTGCAATGCAGTGATAATAGAGTGATAGCCAACATTTACCTAAGGCAGTCATCCCCAAGAGCAGATTTTTTAAACACTTTTGAACCACAAGCCTATTTCTAAGAGCGGTGGTATTGCTGAGCCCTTCACCCAAGCACCTCAGACACCCACAGTCAACAACTTGCCCTCTGCAAGGGGCCAATCCCATTACACCTAATTACCCAGCACAGAGGCAAGCATCCCAAGCTGAGGACAAATGAGTTGCAATTTAGCCTTGGGGTTTTTCTCTTTTCTTTTCTTTGCTTTGACCTCTGTTATCTAAAGCATTTAAGGAGATGCTTCCAAGGTCATTACCCGGCAAGTTCCCTGGGGAAGGCAGGGCAGGCAGGTGCCCTTGGCAAATCTGCTGAAGCATCTTCTGCTGCAAGTGAACACAGCAGGTGTGCAGTTCAGGGTGGGGAAGGGGGAGAAAGGCTGGAATGGGGAAGATAACTCATCGAGCAGAAATAGCCATGCCTCTTAAGAATGCTAACAAGGAATTTTATTCTAAATCGGTCTTCCTCTTTGTGCACTCATATTCCATACTGGAAAGGCAAGAGATTAGCTTTCTGGGGGTCCCTGCAGCAAAGACAGGTGGGCATGCAGAGGCCAGTCAGGCAGACAGACAGCATCGTCTCCCAGGTGGACAGCCTGGGGTGGTAGCAACCAGAAACAGCAGAGGAAAATCTTCGAGCTTTAAAGGGATGCATTTAGAAGGAAGGAAGAAACATTTCTTTGAAAGAAGTAGAAAAGAATGTAAACTAAAACCATGAGATACCACTACACAATGATTGCAATGGCCAAAATCTAGAACACTGACAATGTCAAACTCTGGTAGGAACAGGAACACCCTTTAATTGCTGGTGGAAATAAAAATATTACAGCTGCCTGAAGACAGTCTGGTGGCTTCTTACAAAACTAAAATACTCTCACATAGGATCTGGCAGTGATACTCTTGGTATTTATCCAAAAGAATTAAAAACATGTATCTACATAAAAACCTATATACATATTTATAGCAGTTTTATTCATAACTGGAAAAATTTGGAAATGGTGAAATTCCCTTCAGAAGGTTAACAGATAAATATGATATATCCAGACAATAGGATATCCTTCAGTGCTTAAAATGTGCTATTAAGCCATGAAAGGAAATAACTCAATTTTAAATGTATATTACTATATCAAAGAAGCCAGTCTGAAAAGGCTGTATACTGCAGGATCCTAACTATGACACTCTGGAAAAGCAGCCCCCAGGGATGGCTTCAGGTGCATCCTGGGGAATGATGGAAGGGCACTAATGTCCCTGTTTTGCAAAGGATGCCTGTTCATTCCAGACAAGAGAGCAACAAGCACCACTGCCCTGGAGGGGCCTTGCTGACAGGACTCCTGGAGAGGTCCTGGTGGACAGAGGCCGGCGCTCCCATTCTGCTGCTGCAGTGGGTTGAGCTGAGTTGATATGTCAAGTCCCAGCCTCCAGAATGTTAGAAGGTACCCTTATTATTTCATTACAGATGAAATTAATAGCATCTGAGTTTCTACAGTTTGATTCGTGATTGACTAGATGTTCTTCACTCTTTTTGTTTCCTTCCTCTTTTTTCCACATATGGGGATAGTGTGGGCCCTGATCTGATCTGATCTCTGGTGTCCTTGTGAGAGAGGAGACTCACAGGAATCATGCTCATGTGACAATGCGGGCTGTGATCAGAACTATGTGACCACAGGCCAAGGAAAGCTGGGAGCCACCGGAAGCTAGAAGAAGCAAGGAGGATCCTCTCCTAGGGCTTCTGGAGGGAACATGCACTGCTGACGCCTTGACTGTGGCCTGTAAATACATATTTGTGTTTTAAGCCACACAGTTTGCAATAGCTGATTTATAGTAGCCACAGGAAGCTAAAGTACCTGTCATAGGAGGCGCTGAAGAAACTGAGAGGTCCCAGCAATGACAGAGGTGGTGATCGGGTGGTTCTAGGTGAGGCATTGGCCTTTAAATTGTATGTGTTGTTTCTGAGAAGCTACAGCTGGACCTCCCTCTAAGGAGCTTCAGTCCCCTCCCTCCAGCTCAAGGCACCTCATGAACAGATGTAGAAGCAGCCTCTCCTTTTCCTCCTGCTCTCTGAGCTGACCTACCTCCTCCTACCTTCCTCCAGCTTGGGTCAAAGCAAGAACAAAGATGAGAAGCTTCCAAACTGTCTCTGCCTACTTCCCACCATGCTCCTCCTCCAAGGGACCAAGTCTGGAGCCACCAGTGTGTTTGACGGAAAAGGCCAGGGGAAAGTAGCAGCCCACATGCACATCATGGTGGAGCGGCACATTTTCCCTGTGGAATACCTCACTCCCCAAGAGTTCCATAGACACAGCACCACAAGGAAAGGGGGCAGCTGACAGGGAGGACTCCTGACTGTTCTTCCCTCAACCTCTGCTGCACCTTTGAATAAGTGTAGATTCTTAGAGAGTTTGACCCCAATCTGTGAAACGACATTTTATCTGTCAGCTGGCAAAAGGTGTATGCTATTAGAACATACTAAATTAACTTATTCTGCCTAGAGAAAGTGTTCATTCAATTCGCATGTTTCCCGAAAGCTGCATAAACTTTGGGTTTTGTTTTGTCAGACATTAAGTTTCCACAGTCAGTCTTGTTTGACTCTGAGAAAATTCCTAAAAACTAATACATATACGATTTAATTTAAATCTGAAATTTGCCAATTTGTTATACATGAAGAAAACATATAAAGTTTACTGATAATAAAAGGACTTGAGGAATATTTTAGTAGATGTGCACTGACTTTTAAAGGTCTTTTAAGTAATTATAGACACACACACCTACACACACACAAAAACACAACAACTGAAAACAAATGAAGACATGATCTAGGGAATTAGGGTTTCAAATTTTTCTAAGTTTTTTTTAATTCCTTACCTGGTAGGGTGTTCATTTCATTTTGGGCCTAAACCATCAGAATAATCTGTTTCTCAATTCCCTTCAAAAAAGGTTTGAATGAGCAAATATTGGCATTTTCAGATATTTATGACTGACTTTTCCCTGGGGATTGGACTTCAAAAGTCTGAGGTCTTGCATTATTCACACCTGAGTCTATGTGAAAAACTCACCAGGAATGAGCATCCCCAGGCATCGCATGAGTCCTGGGCCTTCTCCAGGTCAAGGCCACCCCCTCACAGAATTCGAGTGCTCTACAGGCCACAGGCAGCTTCACCCCTGCACTCCTGTGTCACACTGGTGGAAAACTCCCACGACCTCTTTGGATAAAGACACTTGGGGCATTGGAAGTTCAGAAGACATTCAATGTTGTCACCTGAGTTGAATGTTTCTGTGGTTTAAACCATTATAAGTAAGGAAGTCTCAACTTCCAACACTAATCCTGTCATGATATGAAGTAGATTAGATTTTCTTTAATAATATGGGTAATTACTAGCATTTCAAATTTAATTAAGAAAGATGCTTCTGGCTTTATTTGTATTGTGCTTCATATCAATACTCATCTAACACCTAGGGATTAACAAGAAAAAGAACTATTTACACAAATTCTTCAGGGCCTCAAGAGAGCAGAGTACTCTTGTAGCCCTCTGCGACATGACACACACTGTTCAGACACCACTCAGTGTCTGGTCCTACAATGCAGGACAGCCTATTGTCCCAGGGAGATGTGTCCCTAGAATCCCAGCGGATTCCTGAAATCCCAGATAATACTGAACCCTATGTTTTTTGCTATATACACATTCCTACTCTAAAGTTTAATTTATAAATTAGGTACAATAAGAGATTACCAATAATAACTAATAATAAAGTATAACTATGCTGTAATAAAAGTTACCTGAATGTGGTCTCTTTCTCTTAAAGACATATATCAATATTTTTGGCTTACAGTTGAACACAGGTGACTTCAGCCACAGAAAGTGAAACTGTAGATGAGGGAAACTGCTTTCCTACAGCATAGACTCTGCCGGGCATGGTGCCCAGGGGCACTGCATCCAAGGTGGGTGTAGCGCTTACAAACCAGGGGTCGGGAAAGGGCAGGCTCCTGTGGAAAAGGCCGTAATGGAAACCCTGAGTGTAATTTAGTCTCTTCCCACCACAGAGGGGAACCAGTAGGGCTTCTACAAAGGGCTGTGCAAAGCTGGGTTTCAAAGGAGAACAGGGTGACAACCAGATAGAATGAAGAGAGGATTGGAATTCCAGATAGTTGGATTCCAGGTAGAGGAAAAACTTCTCTGCACTCTCATAAAAATCACTGAAAGCTTTTGATTTGACCCCATAGGTTCCTACATAACAAGATGGAGGTTGTTTGGAAACTATATGTGGAGGGCTGCACCTCTGCCCTCCACACCCCAGCCTCAGTGTGCCCATTCTACATGTAGAGACATAGTATCGCTGTCCCTAAGCCAAGGTGAAGATTAGAGATGGTCAGTGCCCCTAACTAGGAGCTAAAGTCATGACTGCATCATCAAATATCTGGGATGTTTGAGAGCTCAGGCTTAAGGACCATGAGCTAGAGAGAGGTGGAGAAGTCAAGGGTATGAAGAGGCTGGAGGATGCCTCCGAAGGTAACAGGTTGGGCATGGAGAATTCTGCTTCCTTTTGGACAAGGAGAATGAGAAGGTGAAAGCAGGAGGCAGAGATGCCTCCTTAGTGTAGTGTTGTGGTAAAATGGAACAGAATATGGAAGGGGCCAGTGTGCTGTGATGGGATCAAGGAGACGTAACCACTTCTGATGCATTCTTCTTTACTGACCCTCCTGATGCCTGGTACCTGGCATGGATGCCTTTCCTGGAACCATCCTCTGTTCTCATATGACCAGACTGATGCTGCTGAGTTTCCATGAACAGAGCCAACACACAAGTCTCGCAGCACACTGTCAATGGCAAAGGGATACTGGGAGAGATGGACTGGCATAAGCTGCTGGCAGCACCAGCTGAGATCAGCAGTCAGAAAACTGAACTGCAGACCCCTGTTGAAATAAAGCACCCCAATGTCTAAGAAGGCCACCACCTCCCAGGCCCGTGGGCTGCCCTGGAAGAGGAGCCTGACTTTAGATAGGGTGAGCAGCAACAATATTCTTGCATGTCACTGTGTTGATACCCCTGGAGCATATATGAAAATTCCAATGGTCCTTGAGTCTTAGAAACAGGAATGACTGGCCCCAGGGAGCTTCATAATGTACCAGGCCTGTGTTCAATGCTCAGCTTTCCTGCCTACCTGCAGACTACCACACAGAAACACAAGCCAGGGAAAAGAGAGTCAATGGCCTAATTTCAGCCTGACTCAGGGGTGGAGGACATGGACATGATCACAGAGCTCGTGGTACATGGACTTCAAGCTTTCCATCATCTCCAGGGTCCAGCCCAAAACTCCCTCCTCCACTCAGAATATGGTAGGGCCCCCTGCTCTAGGCCTCCTCACAATTCTATGTGCGAGTTTAAGGATAGCAGTTCTTAGTCTAGACAGAAGGAGCCTGTGTGCAGTATGGAATTCTACTCGTCTGTTTAGCTAGTAGAGAGAACCAGGTACCGAGCTCCTGTGTACATCTCTGATTCCAGACGGTGAGCTCATAGAGTTACCTTCTCTGCCTCCTCGTGTCACATCTACTGTCCATCCAAATAGGCAAGAGAGGTATTCCCACAGCAGTCAGGCATTAAAAGAATGGCCCCAGACACCTAAATAAGGCAAATAGCAATTTTTACATTCGTTAGATATCCACATAAGCACACACCATGGATAACCTACTTCCTGTTTACAAATAATAAAGTCATATTTGCATCATGTTGTAAAAATCTAAGGCAGTTTTAAAAATAAAATGCAGATAACACATCTTGGGTGTCTCCTCTACTAATGAATCCAGTGTAGCCAAGATTCCTAACCATGAGTATGTCCATGGGATACTGCAATTTAAGTTCTGATTTGTATTCATCTCTTTCCAATATATCTGAAATAAGAAGATTTTCATTTGGCCCCAGAAGTGTCATTTGTTAAAAGCGTGGCACAAACCTGATAAGGTTTATGTACCAAAAGTTAAAAAAAAATGTAAAATTACTCTATCTTCAGATATTCTTTGGATTTTCCTGCACTTGTCCATAACACTCTGACCATTTGACCAACAGAGCAGCAAAAAAGAGTCCAGCAATGTAATAAACTATGAAGGACTCTGAGGCCTCTGATGGGGTGACCCTTAAAGAGGGGAGGCCAGTGAAGGCCTTCCAGGTGCCTCCTTAGAGAGTAAGTGCCTCAGACTCTGTTACAGAATTGATCTTTTAAATCAAAGATTAAAAACTTTTTAAATTATTGAGTATATTCTTTTCATATCTTCTGAAAACTAGGGTCTCACTGCTTTGCTGCAGGAGTTTTTCAAAGCTGATGAAATATAATGCTCACCTTTCCTGCCAGCTCATGTGGATTTTTCTCTGAATCCCTCAAGCATTCAGGTATTGGGTCCTGGTCACCAGAGCTCATCTTGCTGGCAAACTTGCCTGTTTGGACAGAGCCAGGACAGAGCAGGAAAGGAAAATGACTCCAGTAAGCAAAGCTATGGCCTTGGGTGTCGTAGTTCAGGGCCTCCCAAGAAGGCTGAAGCCTGCTCCCAAGTTGTCCATGGAAGCATCCCACCCTCAGATGAGAATCATTTGTTCTGTGTGTGCATCTTTGGGGGCTACAGATGCAAGCAAGTTTGCAAGCAATGACCTCAGCAGGTCATTGTTAATACCTTCCAGTTAATACCCCACTTCTTGGTCTGATTCACCTTAAAAACTGGATAGGAAAATTTCTCATGCACATTCACCGTATTGTAGCTGCATCTATTTATACACCAGCAGTGACCACCATACACTATTGAACCATTTTCACCCTGATTATAGTTATCAGCAATGTAAGGCCATAATATATCACATTGGGGACGATAAAGACAGTGATCACATTCATTACATAAAATGAGGAGATCGGATTTTGCAGAAAATCAATACCTTGAATAAACATCTATTTTTAGCAAAGTAGGGCACACAACTTTGTTCAATACTGTAAACCACAGAAGACATAACACAGAGTCAGTATTATCATTCCAATGTTTTTTTCCTTGAACTTAATTAGAGTCAATTCTTACTTGTAGAGTGCTTTGTGAATTATATTCCCCCACCAGTATTTTGTGAATACCTCACCTAAGAGTGACTGGGTCTGTGTGGAGGACAGGGGACAAGGATGGCACTCTGCAGAGACCACAGGTTGATAATGGAAGCAACTGCTACAATTCAACAACTCAGTTAAGATCTCAACAAATACAACATCATGAGCACCTTGTATTAGTAACATCCAAAGTCCTTATTAAGTTGAAAATTTAATAGTCACTCTAATGTCAAATGTATCATCTCTGATGTCCTGAGATATAATTTCATGTGAGGCCCCAAGCCTGCTGCACAAAAGCACAGGAATATTTTGAGGGGAGCACTGTTGTGTTTCTTTGCTGCTGGCAGCTGATGGGAGCTCTGCTAGTTAGCAAGAATAGCCACCCTCTTGATTTGTCCTGCACTGTGTCTAAGATCTGTTCTCCCTTCCCACCCTAAACAAAACCTTTTGTATCCCCATTACCTCCCTGGGGACCATACGTTCTTCATGATCCCTGTCCCTCCCTTTCCAGGCCACTCTGGACCTCATTTCCAGGTGATTCCTCTTGAGAATATCTGTGGCAAATTCTCTGCCTTATGTCACCCCACACAACACTTCCTTATCCCCTAGGGGTAAGGACTTTTTGACCCTCAATGCCTGGCACCATCTGCCCCAGTTCATTACACAGAGCATGAACTCTGACAGAATCAAAACACTTGCTGTTCCTCTAACAGACAGCCCACCTTCTTCTCCTGATTCTTACCTCCTACCTGTTCCAAACTCTGTCTATTCCAAATTCTCCCAAGACCAGTCCTAGACACCACCTTAAAGGTCCTGCCGATTCGCCTGCTGCAATCTCTCCAAATCACTCTTTCCGCTCAGATTTTAGAGCACTGTGTCCTTCCCTTTCTTACCACAGAGGACCTCATAGTGTTGCACAGTTACCCTCCACATAAGTCATTCCCCTACTATGCTATCATCCAATTTATGTTGAGATCCTTTTCCCCAACCCTCATACCTCCATCCACTACTGAAGGGCACAAATCCTTGAACTAAACAAGTATTTGGCCTGAATGCATAATTACCACATGAATTGACTTCCAAGTCAGATTCAAGTGAGAATGTATAGATTCACCAACCCTAGAATCCAGTGCAACATAGAAAGCAATTAAACAACAGGTAGAAGATATAAGACAAACTGAATTTTTGTTTTACAGAGAATTAGCATGTACTAAAGAGTGCCATACTTCCTAGAAAAAACAAGGAGAAAATATAAATGATATTCCCTTGAGTAAAGTATACACACAACTGTTTCTCTAATAGCTGAATGATCAGGCCATCATATTCATTCATTCATTCATGAGATTTACCAAACACCTACATGAACCTGGGCCCGTGTCAGACACTGGAAATCCCTTGGTCCTTGCCTACTAAGATGGTCCCCAGTAGAGAAACTGCTTCAAGGAGGAGTTAAATCCTCTTCTGTACTCTTCTTTATGTTCCACAAACTCCACTAAGGAATGCACAAGCAAACAAAATAAAAGGACTCCTCCTGGTCTCGGCCCATTCAAGATTGAAGATACGCTTCCCTGTCAAGCATATCTTACCAGCTGGAGAATGTAGCCGTGAGACAGACATTTACATCATCTGAGTTCTGAAACAAGCATAGTGTGCATTTTAGACAGCCTAAAACAACCTTAAAATGTGATATGTGATTTGTAGGGAAATGGGCATATAACAAGAGCCATTTGCAAGAAGCCCTTAATCCTGGTTGGTAAAGTCTTGAGAGAGGAACGCCAGTAGCTCAGTAGCTCTTTATTCAGCAGGGAAGTTTAAGAAGCCAGAGTACCAGGCCCTCAGAGTTTGGTCCACACCCATTTTACCAGGCCACCCAGCCAAGTGACCCCTGCGGCTCTCACAACCAGCAGCAGAACTACAGACAGCTCACTCTGTACCAGGCTCCCAGGCCCGGCTCAACTGCACTGGAGAAGGAAAGCGCCTCTCAGCAAGTATGTGGGACATGGTCTGTGGCTACTGAAGATTAACACTCTCTTGACCTCTTGGATGGAAGGATTTTTATTGTTTTATCTCATTCTAACTGTCCTTTACAAATCATTCATCTCTAAAATGAGTTCGATCTCTCTCCTGATCACCTCCATTAATGGACAGATGAGTATCACCCGCACTGGGCATTCAGCCACGAGAGAACTCCCCCCAGTTGACAGGAAGCACCCATGGGCCCAGAGACATAATCACCCTGCAGCCTCAGTCCCTGCATCCTACATGGCATGGGGAAGATGCCCCCAAAAAAGCCAATAAATGAATGGATGCCTCTGAAGGATATCTTTCTTAAACTTCTCCCCTTAAATACATTCCCAGAGAAGACTGAAACAAGTTTTGAACTGTATTAAAATCCACAGGAATTCTGTATCCCACCTATAATGTGTCCTAGGAAACGTAAAGTAAACATGATTAAAATTACTACTCATCAATATCATTGATCATGGGTCCTGGTCCTGTAACTCTAAAGACCACCCAGGGGCATGTCCATTCTGGGCTGAAAAGCTCAGGATTTGGGAAACAAAGCATGAAGTGTGCCAAGTTTATGTTTTTCAAGCAACTTCTGCCAAATAACTAGTCACTTGACATTTCTAAAATTTATATCTAAATAATTATATGTGGTAATTGAAAGCAATAGAAAGCATGTTATGTGCCAAGCAGTTAATTAAAAAGAGAAAAAGCACACTGACACAAACACTGGCTGTTTAAACAGCTACAGATTGTAGGTTGTAATCAGTCCTCCCAGGACCATAGACTGACACACTGACATCCCTAAGGTTCTTCCTGTCCAGAAAAGGGGCCTTGCACATTCATCCTGTAGGGGACCTTAGAGGAACACACATGGGGTGGGGATGTGGGAGAGGCACCAGGCCAGAAGGAAACAGAAGGTCACTTTTTTGTGGACCAAAGAGAGTCTGGACGGGTGTTAGTTTACTGGGGTTGTCATAAAAAGTTAGCACAAAATTGGGGCTTAAAACCACAAAAATTGATTATCTCACAGTCCTGGAGGCCAGAAATCCAAAATTAGCACACCAGCAAGGCTTGTTCCCTCTGAGGCTCTAGGGAAGCATCTGGTCCATGCTGCTGTCCCAGCTTCTGGCGGCTACTGGCAATCTTGGGTGTTTCTTCTCTCATGACCACTTCACTCCAGGCCCTACCTCCTTTGTCTCATGCCCTCCTCCTGTGGGTCTCTGTATCCTCACATGGCCTTCTTATAAGGACACTGGTCATTGGATTTAGGATCCACCTTAACCCGACAGCACTTTATCTTAACTAAATCATCTCTTCTGAGACCATAGTTCCAAATCCAGTACATTCTGAGGTTCAAAGGGACATGAATTAGGAGGATACAATTCACTAGTCAGCCCAGTACAGGCAGCAAGGCCCTCAAAGTCCAGCCAACTAGATCAGAGTCACGGCACACCTCAAACTACACACAGCACGCAACCCAGTGATGTGCTGGCTCCATGGTCACTCATCAACTCCAGGGTGGTTCCACTGACCAGACCTCAGAACTCTGAACTCTCCCTCGGTGGTCCCTTTAGTCCAACCCTATTTCATGTTGCCTCTGAATGTTCACTATTCCAAAGTTCCCTGACAGCACTGTTCCTCTAGGCAAGAAGGGCTTTATGATGGGTTACTTTGGCACCCTTAATAAGGGGCCTCATTCCAGAAGGAACTATTAAGAGCCCAGCAATTGACCCACATGCTGAGCCCCCATCTGTCACCTCTCTTCAGTCAGACTCAGTCTTCAGCCTTTTTCTGAACAGCATAACCTTGAGCTCCAATGTGTTGTACAAAGAATCACACACCAAGATCTTGGAAGGCTGAGGGAGAGACACTACACAACATGGGCATTCAAGTAAAGGAGAGACTAACTCAGAAGGAAAAGCTCTCTGAATGCAGAAAGGTGATAAAGAACGTGGCACACAAGAAACCTTAACAAGCCCAGTGTGGATAAACTCCAAGATGTGAGCAAGACAAGCAGGATGAAGAAGAAACAGTGCCAGAGAACCCTAAGCTTCAGGGGTCCCCTGACTCCTGCTGACCGTGGTCAAGAAAGTAGGCCACATTCTGTCATCGTACTTTAAGAGCATTCGAGAGCAGCAGTGTGAGGCCAAATCAAAGTCGCTGAAGAAGATGTAGAAACCAGTTTCAAAGAGGGTAAGAATTTCACACTATGAGCAAGGACTGGACCCTGAGGCTCTCTGTCTCAGAATGATTTTTAAAGAAATTTAAAAGGCACACATGGGGCTGGGGATTTAGCTTAGTGGTTAGAGTGTTTGCCTCTCAAGCACAAGGCCCTGAGTTTGATCCCTGGCACCAAAAAAAAAAAAAAAAAGGCACACATAAGTGCAAAGGAAATCCATTATAATGAACTATGGTTATCAAGCCTTTTTGAAAAACAAATTGTGATATGGAAACATATAAATTTCTTTATTAATATGCTAAATAGTAAGGTCTTAAGCAGCAGACCTAATAACTACAGTACTTTTGAAGCAGTGATCAGCGTGAATGAATTTCCAGAAATCTGCAGCAACTCCAGTGTGATATGGGAATGTCTGTGCTGCCCGTATGGGTTTTAACGAAATTCAAGTCTTCAAATATTCAGTGTGGTCATATACGCAATAACGCCACACACACACACACACACACACACACACACACACACACACACACAGAGCAGCATCTGTTCTGGAGACAAATCCCCTCCCAGGACACCACAGATACCACTGGCTGGGATGTCTGCACTCACAGTGGAAGGAAGTGCTCCATTTCAACTAAATATTCGTGAATGTGAAGATGCAATTTTCCCCTCCTAGTTTACAGGCCCCCTGGATCTTATTGTTACTAGAAAATGACTGCTAGTCTCTACACAAGGAGGCAGTGCGAGGACAGAAAAGAGAAAGTAAAAATGTCAGAGCAGGACTGACAGGCAGCAATTTTGTGGGGACAGTGTGGGCTGAGAGAGGCCCGCTGAGGTCAGAGTTGCCAGAAGGTTAAGAACCTCCACTTGGAAGGGGCAGCAGAAAGAAAGCCAATGCAGGGAGAAAAGTGGTCATGGCTTTGGTGACCACTGGAAACATTGAGCCAGCCACTGAACAGAGGCTTGCAGCAGAACAGGGTTTGGGATGTGTTGAAAGTAGTGATCCCATTTTTGGAATGACCCAGGCTAGAGAAAGGGATAAAGACAACTATTCCTATGTTCCACTCTCAGGCCCCTAGAATTTTCAGAAGCAGCTTATTGCCAAGCTGCTTCCTTGAGTAAGCACCCAGCAGGCATAGGAATATTTGGCCTCAGCATGAGACCACCTGAGACCTGGGACAAAGAAGGAAAAGCAGATTTAGCAAGGTCTAGTGGAACCAGCAGCCATGGATGAAGGGAGAGTGTGTGACTGAAGAAATCAAGTCTGAATGTTCCCTGTCAGGGCCATGAAAGGTCAGAATAAGGAACAGATTCTGATAAAAGGCAGGGGGAGAGTCACAGGAGATCCCAAGACAGGTCAACTTATGGGCAGCTTTACGGAGATAATAATTATAATGGGGCCCCCTGTCTGGGTGGAGCTGCAGGAAGGATATGAGAGCCATCCACACATAATCCATTTTTACATCCATAGATTAAGCTGAGCTGGAGGACTGTGATATTTACTTCTTTGGGTGATGAACACATGGATGCCGTAATGTGATGTTCTGGAGTACTTTTGCCAGCAGGTCTGCAAACCTCTTCCCCCAGCCAGGCTGTTCAAACTCTTGCACCTGGAGCAGTACTTCACATGCCCCCACTGCCCTCCAGGATGGAAGTCTGCAGACCTGGCAATGCCCACAGCATTACCAGTCACCAGGAGCCCTGGGTGCACGTGGCAGTGTCTGGCCATGGACAACCCTGGAACACTTCCTGTCACCCACCTGCTTTGGAGACCACCAGAGCAAGTGGTAGGAGACAGGAACGCACAGGTGACTTTGTATCCAGACGTCACCAGCACTGATGCTGAAAGGTACCAGAGCACAGCCTATCAGACATACCATCTCCCTGGGTGGCCAGAATCAGGCCCCACTTTAATGTGGAAGGTTTTAGGCCACATCTGCAGCTTCCTTGTTCAAAAAGCCTACAGTTAATAAGCTGTTCTCATCTTCAGAAATGGTGTAAATGTCATTACAAACTTACCTGAGTCTATTGGCTTTATTTAACTCTTGACAGGCATAGAATACAACATTAAAAATGCAATTAACTTGGGCACTGGGGGAGAAACACACCCGTCAGATGGATGTCTTTGGGGTGAGAGGAGATATTTATATCTTATAAATCTTAACATCCTCACAGTCATATCCTGAAATAGACTATGCTACCTCGTTATCCCAAATTTCTCCGCTTGGCTGTTACCATTGATCTAATGATAACACAAAGATTCTCCTCAAATTAAACCATTACCAATGAAGCAAAGTGGACTGGATGTCAAAGACAAGTCTGACGACTCACCTGATTGAACAGCACTTCTGTGTTGATCGCGCTTACCTGGACCACTTGACTGGGACACAGTCTCCCCAGGGATTTGGGCTAACATGGTCCTGGGTATGCCTGTCAGGGTGTTTTTGGTGAAGGCGACATCTGAGTCACTCAACTGAGTCAAGCAAATGGCCTTCCCCAGTGTAGATGGGCTCTTCCAATCAGCTGAGCACCTGACTGGAACAAAAAGAAACGAGTGAAGAAGAAGCCTGCTGCCTGCCTACTGGACTTGGGACATCAGTGCTTCATCTTGCCCCAGACTGAGATGTACGCCATGGGCTCTGCTGGGTCTCCAGGGAGACAGCCAGCTGCAGATCTTGGAACTTGTCAGTTTCCAAGGTCATGTGAGCCAATTCCTTACACCTCCTTCCCCCATCTCTCTCTGCCTCTTTTTCTGTCTCTGTCCATTCTGGCTCGGGCTCTCTCTCCCTTTGCAGTTCTCTACACACATACACACACGTGCACATGCACACACACACACACACACACAAAAACACATGGAGTGATTAGATTGTCCTCAGGTAACTCAGGTTGTTGAATGAGAAGCTCCCTCATCAGCCACACACTAAACGTGGACATATGAATGTACCCCTCTTCTAAGAACTTAGGGAAGGGCACAAATTTCTGGATGCCTACACAGTGAGTGATTGCTCAGCAGTGAAACTGAACAACAATTGGCTTGACAGGGGAGGAGGACAAAAGTGGAAGAACGCCAGGCTTTGACTCACCACAAGTACACATACACACACACACAAGAACTGCTGCAAGGTATCACCAACTCCAGTACCAGGAAGACTGATGGTGACTTACTGTCCTCATGGTCCCAAAAGATGATCGCAAACATAGAACAGCCTGAGGTCAGTCCAGAGGCCAGGCTGACTGGCCCTGTGGGGATCACCTTGTAAACCATCACTGTGCACTCAGACTTTGACACATAAAAGGTTCAGTATCAATCAGCGCTAATTGCAGGTTTCCATGCTACACCCTTGGCTTAAGCTGTTTAGCAAAAATTACATTTCATTACATTTTCTACTAATCAGCTTCAAGAGCAGAGTGCAAAATTAACTTGAAATAATTTCATGCTCTCAAATAACCTTTATTTTAAAAATTGTGGTATTTTGCAGTAACTATTTTATCCTACTATATAGTAACAGTGTTTGCATTAGGAGAGCACACTTACACAACAGCTGTTACATTAATCAAGTATCAATAGCTCATCTTTATGTCAGCACTAAGTCAATAGCTCATGCCATTTGTTACTTCATAAACTTCAACACCGTAAGTGTTATTGGTTAAATAAATGTTCTCTAAAGTGTGGTTCAATGAATCAGAACCAATTTAACAGATACCTTGGACTGAAATCCTGAAATATGCCAAATTCAGGACTTCTACAAAATATTAACATTTCTAGGTAACCAAATGTTCAGCTTTATTTCAAACATGCATTCTCTTCTAACAAGTTCTCATATAATGAGGCATTACTTAAAATATAAAGTTGGATCTGATTGTTAAGACCTACTCTATGCGAAATGTGGCCCCTGTAGCTTTGCTCATTTCTAATGTAATTTTAATATACATTTGCTCAAATTTGTCCCTCAAAAGCCAATATTAAGGCAAAGAAATATCATACTTACTATAATGTTAGAATCACATATGTAAATACAGTGTGGAGGTTTCACTCCACTATAAGTCCACTGCCAGACAGTGGAATAACACAAGATTTCAGAAAGACCAAAGCAATCTTGAGGTACATTAATGGAATCATAACATCTAGGAAGAAGGCTGTCATAGCTGTTCCCTGTAATTGGAATTTGTCCAGGATGTCACATTTAAATATGAGCACTTTTCTTGGAAAAGAAAAGGGACAACAGTTGTATTTCAGAGAATAACAGCCTATGTGGTAAAGTAGCTGGAATCGGGCCCTTGGAGACATAGAGAAAGGCTGGTCACAAGGTTTGCATGCAAGTCAGTAGTGGAATGACACTTCTTAGTAAAACCATAGGCGAGGGGGATATCACTCAGGTCTGAGAACAGTGTCTCTTCCCACCAGCTAGGGGAAAAAGTTCTGTGTTAGAGGGCACAGGACAGCATACTCGAAAGAGTTTTATTTCAAGAGTGTCACAAATTAAAAATTATTCTGCCTCCACCTAAAAAGAATAAAAGCCAAATATGAAAAGATGAAACTTACCAAGGAACTTAACCATGCTGTAAAACAAATCTCAATAATGTTTACAAAGAAGAGAAAAATATCCAGCATAGAACATAGTAAAATTAACAATAACTGGCATCCAATCAAGGAGTACTAGGCATACAAGGAAGCAAGAACATAATACCTATAATGAGGGGAAAAAATGAATGAAAAAAATCAATCAAAATTGACCCAGCAGTAGCACAGATGATAAAATCAGTAGAAAATGACATAAAAGCAGCTAGTACAAATGTTTTGTGTCCCAAAGGTGAAGATCATGCATGTCAAGCACTGTGGAAGACATTTCTTTAGAAAGTCCCAAATTGAAGTTCTAAAATTAAAAACTAGAAGGTCTGAGATTAAAACGAATACAATGGATGGCATTAACAGCAGTTTAAATATTGCAGAAGAAATCAATGAATTCGAGAAGTAGCAATAGAAACTAAGTAAAATTGAATACAGAGAAGAGGAAAGTGTTTTTAAAAAATCGACAGTGTTTATGTATTGTGGAACATCTTCAAGTAGTCAAATACAAATTCAGTAGTAGTTATTGAGAGAGAAGAGACAAAGGGGACAGCATGGCCAACACTTTCTAAATTTGATGAAAATACAAATCATCAACTCAACAAACCTCAAAGTCAGTAAACATGAAGAAAACTACACAAAATCACCTTATAATCAAACCCAGTGGTAAAGAAAAAAAATCTTAAAAGCAGCCAGAAAAATAAGGGGTTGCATTATCTGGAGAAGAAAATAGGTGAGGGTAACAGCAGATATTTCACTGGAATTCGTGCCAGGTAAAACACAATGGTTCAATGTCTTTAAATTATGGAATGCTATTCTGCAGTAGAAAAAGAGTGAACTTTTGACATAACCTGGATGAATCTAAAGGCATTAGGCTGAATTAAGGAGCCATACTCAAAAGGATGTAACCTGTAGGCTTCATTTCTGACATTTTCCAAAAGGCAAAACTGTAGGCAGAGAGCAGTCAATGGCTTCATGGACTGGGGGAGAGTATGAAGAGACAGCACAGGGAATTCTGGGGAGAAGGAACTGTTCTCTATCCCCATTGTGCTGGTAGCTCAATCAATCTATTCAAGTGATTAAAACTTTTGGAATTTATGCTCTAAGAAGTCAATTTTATGGTTTGTAATTTTTATAAATACTTATAAAATTAATTTTTAAAATCTCTTTGAAAGAGGAGGCTCCTATTTCACATCATATTGAAGCAACATGAAAGATTGAGGCCTTTGAGACTCATCTCCATCCAGTTTTGGGTCAGAGGGGACTCGGACAATAGCATGGGGTCCTTTGCAGGGCTAGGACTGAAAGGAACAGGAACAGCCCCATGAAGGGTGTCACAGCGGATAGTGCCCTTTTTTCTAAGAATCCAGTCACTGGACAGCCTGATGATTACTCTTGATCACTGGCAAGGTCTGTGTGCCTGTGCAGACACTCAAAAAGAGGAAACCTTGCCATCCAAAGGATAATCTAATTTAAATACTCCTCTGCAGATTCACACTGTTGGGTTCTGTCAGAATACAGCACCATGAGTGTGTGAGTTTATGCTGCTCTGCACTCATTTTCCTTCAGCAAAACTCAGCAGAGTTGGGTCCACTAAAGTAATACCTCAGCTGTCTCATGTCCGTACTTGCCTCCACTCCTGAAGGAAGCCAACTCAGGAGTTGCCAGGACTAGACAGCCTGAGGACCTCAAGGCTGAGGCTTGCAAGTTATCAGACTTGCAAATGGGTTCTAACCACTCTCCTGCAGTTCCCAGGGCATTAAAGCCTCCCCACACCTTTTCATGTAGAAATCACCAAAACACAACATCTGTCCATCCACTTGCACACTGAATCCGTAGCCAGTCACGGTTAGGAGGACAAACACAGCCAGGAGACTCCAGGATGTGGGGCTCCCTGTGGGCTGCAGAAAAGGAGGCTCACTGGCCTGTCCAAGCCAGGCAAGCGCTTTTTTCTCACCTTTTGTCCTTCAGAATACACTGCAGGGACAGATGAGATCACAGCAGCATAAACACAGCACACTGTTCCTGAACCTCTTAAACCTGTATTCTCATCAAGTAATTGATACTTTATGTGAGATCCTGGGGAGGAAAGAAACGCAGGTGAATGCCTGCAGAGGCTTAGCCACTGGCTCATCCACCACCCTGGAGCAGTGCTGTCACCCCTCCTTCTCATGCCACTTCTGCTGCTGGCTCTGTCTGAGACGAGGCTTTCCTTTTTCTTAGTGGCTTGAGTTTTACATCACACATCTCCATTTTAGAATCAGCCTTGTCTCCTGGTTGGTAGACTTTTCAAACTGCCTCTAGAGCCAAATTAGAGCACTACCTTGCTCAAAACAAATAAACAAAAAAAGGATCAACACCACTGCCACCTTCTGTAGCTCTTGAATATCTTCAGAGTGAAATCTCTCTTCTGCCTGGTAATCAAGATCTTCCAAGAACGCTCTGATGCCGCCATCCCTCTGGTCCACTGTTATGATCTAAATTATCCCCCCAAAAGTTTCATGTTTTCAGAGGTGGGCCTTTAGGAAGGCGATTGGATCATAAGATCTCTAACTTTATTAATGGATTAATCCTTCAATGGATTCATAATTTGATAGCATTATTGGGAAGTGATGGAAATAGGAGGTAGATGAAGGGAGTAGTTCATAGGAGTGTGCCCTGGGGACTAAATCTAATCCCTGGGCCCTTCCTCTCTGCCTCTTCCCCTCTTTTCCTCTCTGCTTCCCAGCTGCCTTAAAGTGAGCAGCGTTCTTCCACCAAGCCCTTCTACCATGATGTTTCAGCCTTGGAGCCAGCCAACCAGGGACTGAAACCATGAGCCAAAATAAATCTTTCTTTCTCTGAGTTGATAGTCTCAGGCACTCAGTCACAAAAAGGGAAAGCTAACACATCTATACTTCAGATGAACGAGAGATCCTGGAAAACATACTTGGAATTCTCAGCCCCATGCCTGGTACACTGTAACTGTGCATCAGTTCTCTAGTACATTAAAATTCCCCTTAATTCAGGGGCTAAAGATACACATCTTTGTATCTCTAGCTGGCCCATAGACAAAACTAAATGTGACCTCAGAAAAACGTCCCCATAAAAGATGTCCACATCTTCATCCCTGGAATCCAAGAACATGTTGCCCTTTCCTGACAAAGGGAATTAAGCTTGAAGAAGCAATTAATGTTATCAAGCAACTTTGAAGTAGAAAAATTACCCCGGACCACCTTGGTGGGTCCAATACATGAGGGTCTTTGTAAGTAGAAAGGGAGAGAGAAGAAAGAGGGCCAGAAAGATGACAGAGTGAAGACTACACTCAACAATGCTAGCTCAACAATAGAGGAAGAGGCCATAAGATAAGAAAGGCAGGCAGCTCAAGAAACTAGAAAACCCAAAGCAACAGACGCTCCATGGAGCCTCTAGAAGAACATGGCCCTCCTGAATCTTTGATTTCAACCTGGTGAGACTCATTTCAGACTTCTGACCACCAGAACTATCAAAGAATAAATGGAAGTTGTTTTAAGCCAGTAAGTTTGTGATCATTTGTTTCAGAAGCAATAGGAAACTTATACATACATTCAATCATGACAAAAAAGAGGATGAAAAGACAGATAAAAGTACCTGCTACCACCAAATTCAGGCTTCTACAGTATGCATCTTTCCTTTCTGCTTCCTGGGTCCAATTTCTCCTCCACCGCACCCCTCCAGAAAACTGCCTTCTCTCATCTCTAGTGTACCTGGTTCAGGTGAATTTAGTAGGAGCCTCCAGTTCCAGGAGTAGTCGCAGGCCCTGGATTATCCAATCAGCACATATTCTTCTGGCCAGTAATTACATAAAAAATGGATATATGACCTAAGCACCCCAGTGAAATCCAGCCCAGGGACTTGTGCTGCAACCAAGGAAAACAAAACACAAAGTTCTTTTTCTCCATGAGGTAAGGAAGAGAATAAAGACAGTGTAGAGGAAAACACAACTGAGACAAAGGCACAGATTCTTGACTATGCTATTTCCACTCCTAAAGATAGCCATATTAATGATACAAACCAGGGGCTGGGAATTTAGCTCAGTGATTAGAGTGCTTGCCTTGCAAGCACAAGGGCCTGAGTTTGATCCCCAGCACCACAAAAAAAAAAAAAAATGATACAAACCTGTAAATTCTCCTAAGTAAATTAGATTTCTATCATTGCTTTTTAAAAACAAAAATGTAGTCTCATACTCTGTGGTCTTTGTTCAAGCCACCATTGAACCTGGGCTTATCTGCTCTGCCCCTTAAAATTCAGCCAAACTTCCACTGGACAGCCTACCTCACTTACGGAGGATCTTCCCTGAGCACCAGGTTTGGCACCCTCAGAAGGGCTGTGACACACCTGTGCTGTGATCAGGGCTGACAGGCTGGTCCATCCACACAGGATGTAATTCCTGGCTGTGAACTACACCTCACTCATCCTAAGCACTTTCTTCCCCATTTGGCCTTGCACGTAAGGATATGCAAATGTCCATTAAACACAATTTCTTTTCTGGAAGGAAACTTAGTCATGCACACATCAACACTGGGGGTGCTTCTGAGAGTTAGCAAAGAACGGACAGCAATTTTTGCTCTGAGCTGCTAGTCACGTGGATGGAATTGAGTGAAAGAAACAGAGAACAGGAGCCTTCAGCCTCACGGGTCATCAGAGAACACATTCCATCATGCACCACCAAACCTCGGAAATGGAAATTATGATTCTTGAGGCACGATATAGAAGTCTAACTTGATATAAAACTAATTATGTGTGCATCAAACAATTATGCAAAGCAAGTGGAGTGCTTTAAACGAAAAACAATAGCTGTGGAGGAAATGGCACTGCAGATATTCTTGTGAAGCAGTAAAGGCACACTCTGTTTACAAGAAATCTACATATGAAAGTGTGCCTCTGAGATTTACACACGAACCGGCCATTTTCTGTCATTATCAGTGTGCTAGATCAAGGCCACACTATTCCTGTGCTCACAAAACATACCTTCACTCATCTCTAGTCTATCTGGTTCAAGTGAAGTTAGTAGGAGCCTCCAGTTCCAGGAATAGAACCAGCCCCTGGCTTACCCAATCGGCACACATCCTCCTGGGCAGTAATTGCATCAAAAATGGACACATGACCCAAAGCACACCAATGAGATCCAACCCTGGGACTTGTGCTGCAACCAAGGAAAGCAAAACACAAAGTTCTTACACACAGAGTGACACACGACCTGCTATGTCTGTGGACACTTGAATTGACTGAGGAAGCAGCAGTCTGGGCCCTTATACATTGATATTATCCCTCCCACAAGAGACCAGATGTGTGACAAAGAGTAACATATCCCACTGATGTTTCATCAAGGCCTGATTCATCAAGATGAGAGTCAGTGAGGATTGAGACAGCCAGCATCGCGGGCTCGAGGCCGTGTTGTCCTGCTCTTGGATCCTTCTTCCTCCTCAGGGTGGCAGTATCAGAACTGTCAGCAGGTCTTTTCACAAATAAAGAAAAGCTTCTTCACTCCACTGAGGATGCTTCTCCCATTTAATAGAATAAAACCAAAGCTGAGAGTTAACAAATACTTGGCAAAGGTCATGGACCAATGTCCTGCAATTCTCCATACAAAATGTTTTATAATATATTCCCTTTTGATTCTTTAGATGTCTGTGGGAGCTATAATGATCCCCATCTTTCACTCCTGATACTGATCATTTGTGTTTTCCGCCCTTTGTTTTGGATCAGTCTGGCCAGAAGGGTATCAAACCTACTGATCTTTTCCAAGAGTGAGCTCCTCGTTTTATTGGTTTTTTTTCTCTATTTTTCTGTTTTTAATTCCATTGATTTCTGCTCTTATCTCTATTATTTCCTTCCTTCCCATTGTTTTGGAATTGATCAACTCTTCTTCTCTAGTTACTTCCAAGAGGAACTTACATTCTTGGCTTAAAACCTTTCTTGTTTTACTGTAAACATTTAGTGCTATACATTTCTCTGAAAGCATTGCTTTAGTTATGTTTCCAAATCTTTATAGCCCATGTTTTAACATTTTGATTCAGTGGAAAATAACATCTCTTGTCTTTGCTTCTTCTTCTTTGACCACTAGGCTATTTAGAAGATTGTCCTTTGGTTTCCGATTTTGGAAGAGGTGGTGGGGCTCCAGATACTCTTCTTGTATTAGTTACCTTCCTAGAGTCAATGGTTTGCAAGAGAGAAGATTTAATATAGGACAAATACATGTTACAACATTCACACACAAGCCAAATGCAGGAAGAGTGCCAAATGTCCATCCATGTACTGGAGACCTGAAAGATCCAATCAAGGGCTGGGAGCCCCTGGCATTGTCCCATGTACATCCATGTCTGCACTAAAAGGCAGAAGAAATCTATACTGGAACCAGGATATGATGCTTGCAGCAGAGATGAAGACCAGAGCTCCCCAAAGTGAACAATAGCCATGCCCAACAACAGCAAGGCCTTGAGCTCCTTCAGTGACGAGAACAGTCAAGTTTTCTTTGGAAGAACCAGCTGCAACAGAGCTTGTCCTGGGAAACTGCTAGCCACTATCCTCTGCTCCCGTTCGCCTTTATGTTATGTCGGCAATAACCTTCAGGTGGATCCCCTCCACCCAGAACCACACCAACTCAGTCCAGCTGGGTGTTCCTACTCAAGTTGAACATATCAGTCCACCACATTACCCTTGTAGATGTCTCATTCAATTCTTTGCTAGCCAGAAAACATGCTTTATACAACTTAATCCTTTACTATCATAAGGTGCTGGAGTTCATCTGATGGCCCTGCATACTCTGACCCAGTGAATGTCCCACACACATTTGGCAAAGCTGTTCCTGATGCTGCTACTGGTTGAGCTGTTTTGAGTATTGGTCAAATTGAGATGGCAGAGCCTGTTCCAGTCTTCTGTGCCCTTACTGCTTCTGTTTACTCCTTACATTGATTACAAGAGGAGAACTGTTATCCTCAACTATAATTATGGATCTGTTTCTCTTTTAGGTCCAATCAGTTTCTGCTTCACATATTTAAAAGCTCTTTTATTAGCTGCATGCACATTCAGGATTATGTCTCTTGATTAATTGACCTCTATTTTTGTGTAATAACCCTTTCTATCCCTGAGAAGATTCCCTGTTCTGGGGGCTATACTGATTGATAGACATTTGTCTATTCCAACATTCTTTAAGTTGATTTTTGCATAGTGCAGTTCTTCCATCTTTATGGTTTTACCCTATCTCTGTCTTCATATATAAAGTGTTTTTTTGTAATGGTGTATTGCTGAATCTTGTTTTTGTATCTAATCTAATCACTTGTGCTTTTAAGTTGTTTTTAAAATGTTGAGGGTATTTAGAACATTTTCATTTAATACAATTATTGATATGATTGGTTTTAAGGCCACCATTCTGCCTCTTATTTCTTTTCCCCCAAATATTCTGTGTTCAGTTTTCCCTCTTTTCTGTTTGGGGAATTATGTGAGTGTTCTTTTGGGGTTTGCTTTTGTCTCCACTAGTGGCTTATTAATTATACTTTTTATAAAAATATTAAGGACTTCCAGACTTTAAGAAGAGTCAATGAATAAGAATCTAGATTTGCCAAATGAGACCTGGTGGATGAAAGAGTCTCCATTTGGGAAAGTGGGCCCCCTAGTATTCCAAGCTCACTGGCAATGCTTTTGTCAGGGTTTGATTTACATATAACAGTGACAACCAGCTTTTCAGTGAGAGGCCTGTGTGTCACCCTGTGTGTCACCCAGGGCTGACCGACACCTCAGAACCCATGACACCTTCACCAGCTCCTCTGCACAGCAAGCTGGACACACAGAAAGAACCTGAACCAGAGGGGTCTGTCTCCCGCTGTGCTGCCAACTCCTCTTCCTATGAGGATGTCCTGTGGTCACAAGAGATGCACCTAATTGAATTCATCCCCTTGCCCAAGACTCTGAGCATCCCACGTTGCTCTCCCAAAGAAAAGCAATAGGTCCTGCTTCAATACCTGCTGATCTCTGTAAGGATGAATCAGAGCGCATCCCCAAGCACATCAGTTAGTTGACCTCAGATAATTATAACAATGTGCACATTGTTCAAAAAGCTGAATATTCCAAAAGTGAATAGAAGTATCAAAGACAAGGAAAAAGATCATTTCCTGGCATCTAATTAATCAGCAAGAGCAGGTTCTTTCTACATCGTTGCTAAGATCACTGAGCAATCACAAAGCTGTACAGAAGCATTTAATGATGGATATTCTCCCCTTAACAATAGAGGGCATTGTGCATAAATAACCCATCCAGACGCAGTCTCATTAAGAAGATGATCCATCACCCTAAAAATCTCAAACAAAATGACGAGACTTCTCAAATGCTCCCTTTTAAAATTATGACTATCCTTTTGCCTAATATTCTGTTAAACTCCAGTACCCAGATTTCTCAATGATGGGTTCATCAAACATTCTCCTCTCCAGGGCATGCCCAGATGTCCCTCCAAGTTGGATCAAACTAAGAAATCCTCTGCCTCTTCTCTAGAGCTTCTGGGAAGACTTGAAATGAGGCACACTCCTGCCCTGTGTTCCCAAATGAAAGCAAGAATCTGTGTTCACAATAGCTAAGGTGTTGTCTACATGGCTCCGCTGGTGGTGACAGATGCTAGGTAGACAGATGTCCTCTTCCTGATTAGACTTATTATCCAGAGATCCTGCATGGGAATCTCCAGGGCTGCTCTGACGCCCACCGTCTCAAGCCTCAGGTGTCACTTTTTATTGCTATTTGGTCAGTCACATTGTACATCCAATATACTCTCTTTTTGCTTACATTCATCCTGAATTCATTCTTGGTTTTTGGTTTTGTTTAGTATTTTTTATAAGAAAGCAGTTGCTATCTGAAAATGGGTGGCAGGAAACAGACCTTCAGGGAAATGAGAAACAAAAAAATTTTAACCTGGTTATCTGGCTGAGCTAGCAGGACAACAATAAAACTCCTTCCTATTCTGGGATGGGAAGGAACTTCCCATGGTGCCTGATACCAGAATTGCCAGTAAGGCATATTCTGTCCTTCCAGAGGCCTGGAGCTCACTGGAGAGGAGGCTCTGGAGATGGATAACTGCTGGGAAGGAAAAACACAAGGTGGGGAGGGAGTGGACTGATTCTCAGGCACTAGGCAGCTTGAAGCAACATCAGCCCAACTCCACCTTCAGGCACAGACTGAGACCCTGAAACCTTTAATAACCACGCTGAGAGAATGAATCGCTTATCTCCACTCTCCAGAAGGTTGAGACTAGTTGAAAACTAAGTAAGAGTTTGTTCAGATTGCAGAGTTCTAGCAGCTTTCAAACTCACCACCTCACCAGATTGGAAAGAACAGGGCACCAACAACAGCAATGGTACAATTTGGAAATGTTGGGGTCCTTGAGCCACCTGACACATTCCCAAAGCTGAGTCCTAGTTTCTGTACACATCAGGGTTCTTTTACTGCTAGCAGTATAAATCAACCTGCACAATTCGAGCAACTGGGGAACCAGTGAGAGGATATGAGAGCACACAGAATCAAACAAAAGGCCAAGGAACCGTGCTCAGAAAGGACGAAAACCCAGGCAAACCCAGAGAAACCCACAGAACTGCAAAGCTGACCTCCATAGGGTGATGTCTCTCATCCAGATACTTTAACTTTTTTGTCACTTTGCTCAGGATTCAAAATCTATAGAGGAAATGACAATCTGGTGGCTTTGCTGGGGTCACACACCTTTTCCTCGACAAGAAAAACTGGGCATCTTTATCCAGGTACCACCAGCTGTACCCACTGGGGTTAGTGGATCACCCAAAAAGTGAAATCATCAGACAATATTCCCAGAGGGAAGGCAGTGAACACCAGGCAAAGGGTGAGCCATCAAGGGCTCCCAAGCCTGACTGAGATCCTGGGCCTGAGTTCAAACCTCAGCAGAAGATGGTTTCCCACAGCCATTGTAGCTACAGAAGTCCTGCCTCTTATAGTGCAAAAGGTAAATTCACCCTTTAATGCTGCTTTATAAGGCCCAAGGCCATGTTTAAATGAAAGAGCACAAATAATCACAAGTGTTTCAAATTAAAGTGTAATGGAAGGGTAATTCTGTCATTTACTGGTTGTTCTTGCTGCTGTAGAACTCAAAGCCACTTTTTTGGAGGGAAGCATGAGACAGATGGTTGGTATCCTGTCCCCCCAGGTGGCTGGCAAAGTGGGAGGTCCTCCGGGCCAGTGTAGGGACTTACTCACTCGTGGTGGTGTGCATGGAGCCCAGAGAGTCAGAACATAGCCAGCCTGGGACCGAAGGGGTTTCTGAGACCAGGAGATAGAGGGAAGACAGATGGCAAAAATGCCTAAATAAATAAGTAAACTGAGTAAACTGAAGGCTAGGACCTGCACAAGCTAAAAATAATCCTTGGGAAATTAGAGCACAAACAACAAAGGACAAGTCCCTGAATAAAAAAACTAAAAAAAAGCCTTGGAAGGCTAGAATGCAAAGAAACAATAAAGCCTACTTTCTCGACATCTAAAACCTAGCAACAGCCACAGCTGCAACTGTATATCTGCATTCTTGCACACCCTTCTACACCTCTCTTGTGCCAATGACTGCATAAAAGCGTCTAGATTTAAACACCTTCTGAATACTTCTTTTGAAGCCCCTTCCAACAAGTGGGGAGCTTTCTTTATCGTTCTCTCTGATGAGCCACACCCAGTGCCATTTCCCACTGCTTGCTGTTCTTTTGACTTCATTCTTTCATCTCCTCAAGACAAAATTCCAGAGAGGGAGAGAGAGAGAGAGAAACTGGTTACCGTAGGACAATTTACTTTCTGTTTTAAAACCAGGATAGATCTCCGACATATAGAACTATCCATCTTAAAATCAAGCAAGTTCTTAGCAAAGCTGGGGTACTCTACCTGTAATCAAAACAGCAAATAAGACCTTGGTCTCTGACATGAGCATTGTTAGTACAGCTCCCAATCTCAGGCAGGGGGGGCTGCTGGCCCGTTCCCAATACTCTGTAACAGATTTGCCTTGGAAAATGAAGAAATTAACATGTCAGTTGATGCACAAGGCATTAAAATGTATGAGTCCACCAAATTCCTTGAAATTCCTAAATTCACACTCTCCCTTCAACAGATACTTGTAAATAGGGCACAGTTTCATGAGCAGGGCTGCTGACACATTCCCTGATTTCCTATGAACTTGTCCGTGTGCTCAGGTGAGTTCTAAGCCATTCAGTCCCCAGAAGGCAAGGAGTAGTCAGTTGTTCATTTAGAACCCTCCAAAGAATGGGCTGTTATTTATTATTGAGCAGAATACCAGGCATTCATTTTGCACTTCAAAATAATAATAATAATTACAGTTCCATCAACATTAGCATTTAGGTGTGAAATATTATGGCACCAATGTCTAATTAACATAGTAATTAGACATATTAATGTATTCCCTTCTTAATTTCAAATCCATAATCTACACTAATTGCTTTTAATGTACTCAGTTTGGATGGATGCTGATATTTTAGAGTGTAAAATTATAACTTACCCCATTAACCAAAAAACCAATGGCAGCAAAATCATCCCTAATGCAATTATACTTCTTGTCTGTGTTGTTACTCACCAGTGATACTGAGGAGACAAGGATATTTTCATTTGCAAATTACCCGAGCAGGACAGGGTGATTAGGACGAAGTATTAACACTTCCCTCACACACTGTCATTTCACAGACCGCCCAGAGACAGTGGTGGGCACAGCTCCATCAATACTAAGCAAGGCGAGTCAGGACAGAACACTGAGCCCAAGCAGCGGTGTCACTCCAACTCAGCAGATTCCTTCCCCGAGTGCTAGCAGACAGAGTGGCCATAACCCAGAGTCATCCTGATTCCATGGGATCTAGCACTCTTGTCCAGTTAACAGGGGCCCTCTCCACACTGGGTCCCACATTGCATCCCTCCTCAGGGTAGATCCCGACTTGCCTTGGGCTGTGATCTACCATGTGCCCCTGCTCTGGTCCCTCCCACTGCCCCTGCCACAGCCCAATCTGGTGTCTTGAGGTCTGTCCTCTGTGAGCCCATGTTCACCAGGTCCCAGCTGATTGGCAGGAAACACTGAAAGGATGGCCACAGCAGACAAAAACACACGGCCCTGTGCTTTCTCAGTGCGTCCTGTCCTGTGGTGACCCTGCTGCTCCTTCTCTCTCCTTCAGCCTGAGCAGCTGCAGTGAACACTATCCTAGAAGAGACTTCCTCCTGTAACAAGTATGCAGCCTCCATCACTCCAGATCAGCTGAGTCTGATTGTCCCTGGAGTTGATCCCGCTGGTGGACTAGGGAGGGTGTGAAGATGGAGGACCCAGAAGAGAAGAAGGCATGTCTGAGGAAGCCACTGACCGTGGAGCATAGCCAGTTATGTTTCCTCTTTGAGCCTTAGTTTGCTCATCTGAAAAGAGGAAAATGGAACAAAAGGTCTCTAAAATTCTTTCCAATTTTAGCACCGTCTCAACTGACAACTCACATGTGCATTCTTCCCTGCCTGCTAGAGACCACCTGCACCAAGTGAAGTTACCTCTCCCTTTAAGTACATGCCTGCTGTAGAGTGTGCCTTAAATGGCCCAGACCAGCATGTGTTCCCTGCCTTCGGCAGGAACTACACCCCATCACCTCTGCACCCTCATTCCCTCAGCTGCAGTGGAGCCAAGACCCACAGGCAGCTCAGCTCCAGCTTATTTGGGAGGAGCTGCTCTCTCCCAGCCTCACTACGGATGAGAATTTGCTGGAAGTTTCCCTAGATTTTCCGGCGCTCCCACACTATTGTATATTTTATTAGTCTTAAATGCCAAGTGCTATGCTAATGAAACATCAGCATTCCAAATCTAACCTCTGATGTTAGGAAGATGCATTTCATTTTTCAATTAAAAGTTGATTTTTAATGTTCAGCCCTGTTCTGCATTACCATCACCTCTTTAATTAATTTAGCATCTCTCAACCAGCAGTTGCTAAATTGCCTAAGCAGAGATGGGAAAACTGAACTGAAGCCTGCTCTTAGCCCAAGGTGAGCAGAACTCTGGAGCATCTGGGAGATATTTGGTTATCTGAATCAGAAACCATTAATCTGACAACACTTAGCTTAAAGAGCAATTAGTCAGAAAGGGAAGACAAAGCCATTCAGAAGGGGTGGTTGGCAGGCCCTAGGCCAAGTGCAGGGAAGACCTTCAAAATTTGCACTTCAACAAGAAGCCTTAATTAGTTCCCAGGGGGAATCCCTCCTCAGCTGTTTGCATTTTGGAGAGGTCCTATATGGCTTTCTCCTTTCTGTTCCTAGAGGTTTTGTATCTGCTTTTCTTTTTGTTCCTTTTGCTCTTCAGAACAACAGTTCATCCAGGCCTAAGACAACAGAGGCAGGATACAGGGTCTCTCTGATGTTGGACCTGGGCTTCCCTGAGGTGTCTGATTCTAACCCACTATGTGCTCTAGCACTGGCACCTGGGAACCATCTGGACAAGAGTCCTAGGATGACAGCAGACAAAAGATCATTGCAAAAAAGAGTCTTCGTTGAAGAATGCCACCACCCTCCCCACTCTAAATGGAAGCACATGATTTTAACCTCTCTCCATTCGGAAAAATAAAAAAAAAAAAAAAGCCCTGTATCAGCAAAGTACCTAGATCACTTTGTTAGGAACCTTGAGACCATTAAATGGTACAATTTTGTGAGGCATCCACTTTTTTCAGTCTTCAGATTCTCCCTGGAAGGCAAGTGAAGCCTATGGTGACCAGTCCCCCAACAGGATCATTGATCATTATCCAGTCTTTGCATTTAGCATTTACACTGATGCATAAGCCTACAGCTGGCCTTTAGCAGGATTTTTAAGGGGATTGGAAGGTACTTAGACATGGGCCAATGCCTTGTTCCTCTCACAAGAGCACCATTGGTCCCAGAGAGGGTGAAGCCATGTCACCTCTCTGGAAAAGCCTGTGCAAGGGAATCGTGCCCTGCCCAGGTCACCCTGTCCAGCAAGCACCAGCATCAGCACCCAGCACCACCACCCGCCTACTCTGGATGCCCAATGTGGAGCGGAGAGGGGAAGGACATTCTACTTCCCCTTCAGCCGGTCCAGTGGTCCACCTGGCTGCACATGAGAATCACCAGGGAATCTCTTCAGACCCTGCATGTAGAACCACCAAAAGTTCTGATGCACTTGGTCTAAGAGAAGACCCAGACATGGGAAGTTCTAAAAGCTCTGCAGGTGATGGTAGTACAGGGCTTCTGCTGAGGGCCTCTCCTGGTTGAAGCCTGACTGCATCTCGCCCTTGCACGGAAAGGTGAAGCATGTACACAAGAGGACTGTCCTGTAGCTCCATCCAATACCCAAAAAGCTAGTCTTAAATCAGGCCACCAAAGTCCTGCTACACAGGGCTAGAAAGAAAAGACCCTGCACCCACCCCAAGGGCCTAAGACCGCGGCTGCACAGAAGACAAACAAGCGCCCCAAATCTCTCCACATCCATAGGCTGGTGAACAGATATCATGCCATTTGCTCCAACCACGACAATGGTGTGAACCAACTTCAGACAAAGAAAAGGGTCAGAACTGGTAACGAACTCCTCACGCTCTCTTCTCAGGCTGCGGCTAAGATGAAAGTCTCACACTGACCCAGGACTGAAAGGTCCAAGGGCAATGGAGCCTCAATATTCCTGGATCCCCAAGTGATGAGTGGCAAGAGCCTCCTCTGACCTGTGTGAGACATGGCGCATAGAGAAAAATGCAGACGAATTCCTGGTTTCCCTCCCTCTGAAAACTACTCAGCATGTTACCTCAGTATCCCCTCAACCGCCTGACAGAGCACAAGCCAACTGCAATATGCTGAGCCCGCGCAGGCATGCTTTTAAGTGGCTGTCCCAGAAAGAGGCAGCCAGGCATGATGAAGAGAGTTGCAGTGTGTCTGGGATGCCTCACCTCCCGAGAGTCATGAATTATCCCTGACTTCAAGTGTGTCAACCGCTGACAGAGACAATCTTGCCCAGACGTCCAGGAGCAGGTGGCTTCGAGTTCTCCACAAAATCCCCTTTTTACTTCTTCATCTATCATGCCTCTGGATGTGATTTTCAGCCCGAATTATTGGGAACTTGGCTCCCTCCCTGCTGAAGATGGATCACTGATAATCAAGCCAAATGTCTGATACTGCCCTTCTAAAACCAATAGAGAACACATTTGTAAACGTTAAATCATCCCAGACTAAAGCATTTCTTGCCAAAGAAATGCAGCATAATTAAACTGCAAACAATAGCAAAAATAATTCTTACTATCTTGTGAGATATTCACTAAAAGCTTTACCATAAGTAGCTCACTTTTCTGGGGGATCAAACTATACTAAAAGCCTTCATTTATAGACATTTGGGATTTTTTTCATGTAGTAGAATTGAGAAATGACCATTTTGTATTAACAGTTAACACAAAATACAAGCCCCTTTGAATATTGTGTTCATATACTTTTTTAAAATGTAATTAGTCATTCAGTGACTGTTAACTAAATGTCTACTTTGTACTGTGTATGGAGAAAACCATACTCTGAGTCTAGGTGTGAAGTGATGACAGTAACAGCACAGTTAGAAACAAAGGAGCTGAGTGAGCCGCTCCCTCCCTCAAAAGCTCAAACATAAAGATTTTAAGAATTATCCAGGAGTCCACCTTCTTAGAGGAAGCATAAAACATAAACATCATCTTAAGGATTGTCTAGGCTTCCATCTTCTTAAAGGAGGTACAAAACATAATAACAAAAAGCCAAGCAATCGCCCCGCCCTGGGGGGCAGGGTTCTGGCACCAATGAGAAACTCGGTGGGAGGCACCTAGAAGTCAGATATGGCTACCCTTTAAATTCAAGGAGCCTGAGTTAGCACGGGGCCATTTCCCTTTCTGCTTTTCACTCATGTGTACCTTTTGGCCCTTTCACCTTTTGCTCCACCTTTTTGCCCTTCCTGCCCTTCTCCCTTTCCCTCATCACCGCTGCCACCTTCCCAGAGATCTCCAGTAAATGCAGCTACCTACTACCTACTATGGAGCATATACTTGGCAATTCTTCCCTCGTCTTACACAAGAGCCTGGACTATTTTTGGCCCATTCAACACTAACAGTAAGAAGGGGTCAGTCTGCTCCAGAAGGTAGGAGTTCAGATTCAATCATGGCCACTCAGTGTGAGGTACGCTGGCCAACCCCTAACCCCAGCATCCATTATTCCTCTGCCCCAAGAACCTGGCAGGTCATTCATTCATTTATCCTACAGTGTTTGGGAGCTTTCCCTCTCAGAGAGTCCTTCCTCATGACAGCAGAATCCACAAACTCACAGGGCCTCTGTGCACAGAGTGTGTGATAGCCAACAATTGCGTCAACTTGAGTAAGAGAAGCTCTACTGAATTGGCTCAACAATTCCACAATAGAGTGCAGAAGACCTACTCGAGGGCAGCTTATTGACTGGAAATGAAGAAGGACAATCTGCTTCAGTTTCTTCAGAGGAGTTCCAGTCTTCACCTGGGACATAATCTCCTGACTTCCAGCGCTCAGCCTTCCAGGGTAGACTCTTCAGCCTTCAATTGCACGCCCATCAGTCTCCTGATACAGACTCACACAGGGCACTGCAGTGAGCTCCAGACCCTCAACTGGATCCCTTGGATCTCCAGTGTATAGACAGACCCTCTGCACTCTTACACATCCAACTCTGTGGGCTGCTCATGTAAACCAATCTGTAAATTCTTACATGTTCTTCTATCTCGTATTATATCTACTTCTCTCGTAAATACTGACTGATAAGAGGGAGTGATCAATAAGCAGAGAAATGAGCAACAGAGGTGGCATATTAGACTGTGGGACATGCCAAAGAGAAAAAAAAAAGAGACAGGAAGGAGGGATGGAAAGGAGTGGGGAGAGAGGGGGATTGGATCTGTGGACAGAACAAGCAGTTCCCCATTGAACACCCCTGTGGGACCATCCCTGCCCCTTCGCCATGAGTTGTGCCCATGGCTACTTCTCACATCCCCTCCCCTTCCCTGTGGCACAGTTGTTTACTTGACTCTGACCTGGAAATGTGTTTTTGGCTCCAAGACACTGCTCTCTCCTGGTTTCCTGCCAACATTTCTGGCTGCTCTTTTGAAGTGTCTTGCTGTTCCTCCTCCTCTCCACAACTCCCGCACATTGCACGTCCTTAAGACTCTGCTTCAGACCCCTTCTCCTCCCCTGTTTCCCTCACTAGGTAGCCTCATTCAGGCCCTGACAACTCCTACACTGTATCCCCAAAACCATGGAGTCAACAGGTCCTACGGCATCTGCATATTAAGCATTAAGCACACCCTCTTATTCTGATGTTTTGCTATCTGAGACGTTTTGACCTGGAAGGGAGCTCCCTGGAGGCGGTAACCACTGAAGCACATCCATCACATGTAAACCAGCCAATCTGAGTCACACCCACAGCCACCTTTTCAGTGGGGCTATCTCATTCAGTACCATGATCCACCGCCCTACTCAACCCAGCGCCAAGTGCCACACTACCAGGGCAGTCCCTATGCCCCAGAGCCTACTGGAATGATTCAAGCCAGCCAGTCCTACATCTGCTTACCCTGCCTCACCTATTTCTTCCTGTGCAAACCACACTTTCCCCTTGATTCTTCTGCCTCTGGACCAACCTTGGTGCTGGCCATGTGGCAACACAGTGTGGTGTGCTCCTCCGCCAGGGATCTGTGGGTAACAGATAATCTTTTCAGTGGCCATGACTTTCTGATCTCTTAGCTTCCCATAACTGGGTAATAATTAAACATACATGTTAAAACAATCTATACTTAATCGCAAGTTGGCACCCCTGTCAGTTATTCACTGCTATTTATAGCCCACTTTGAATCTTAATGACCAAAAAAGTCTCCTTTCTCTGATCCTGCGGGCCAGCAGATTGAGCCAGACCCCGCTGAGAAGTGCATCTGCTGGGGTCATCCGTGCAGATGCCACTGCTGGCATGGGTGGGGTGACCCACATGGCTTCGCTCACACACCTGGCATCTGACACTGCCTGCTGGCTGACAGGTCTGGAAGCGTCAGCTAGAACAGCCCATCTCTGCTTCACACAGCTTCACCACCACTACGGACCAGCTGGGCTTCTTCATAGCATGTTCAGGGCAGTTTTCTAAGACAGTGCAAAGCAAAAGCTGCAAAACCTCTTGGAACCAAGGCTCAGATGTCACACAACATCACTTTTGCATTTTATTGGTCAAAGCAAGTCACAAGACCAACAAGACTCAGGGTAGGGAGGTTAGGCTTCACCTCTGTGGAAAGAGCATGGGGCTGTGGACCAGGGGAAGGAGAAATCACAGCAGCCACTGCATTCACAGCATGTCCAACATGACCTAATGCAGGGATGGCGAACCTATGGCACACACGCTGCATCGGGCTGTTCGTACCATCGAAAGTTCTAAAAGGTTTGATAATGGGCCCCAACTGAACTTTGGGACCCACTCAGCCAGCCCCTCCCCACTCTTCTTCTCATCACAGGATCTCCATCCCTTTCCTGTTCAGGCCACAAATTTCAATGGCATCTGCATCACCTCTCTGACACACACCTCTATTCCCTCAATCAGCACATACTGTGGGTCCCGCTATCCAAATAAACCAAGAATATAACCGCTGATCAACAGCCCTCAGCGAACCCATCTCTCCAAATGGAACGGTCCGTTTCTAGATTGAATGTCCCATGTTCAGTATGATGCCATTGTCAGCCTGCATTATGAGATTTACATCTCATCTAATTCATTGTATCCCACATTATCTTCAATGGGTTCCAAGCCATTCGCTTCTAGGCCCTATAGTCTCAAATGTCTTTGCCAAATTATCAGTTATCAATGACTAATAAAAGGGCAACTTATTTTCAAAGTACTGAAAGTACTAAGTCTCAAGATCCAAATATTAAAAGCCTTCTTTCAAGTCTGCAATTTCCAAAATGTTTGGGAACTTCATTCCTATCAGTTACAAAAGAAATGATTGCTCTCCTAATGTGTGTACATTTGCTTATTAACTAATTATTAGCATCCATGACCAGATTAATATGTAATAGGTGTACTGGACACCAGGAGAGCCCCCAGGCCTAGAGTCCACCTGTCTCCCCCCGGTTCTATACCTGTGCAGCACTGTCCAGCATAAACTCTTCCAAAGTAGCTGACTAGCAAGAGAAAAGACTATGAGGTCAAGATCCCAAAGTCCCACCCCTACCACTGTGCCTCCTTCCTCCCACCCCAACTCCTCTCCAAATAGCCCTAGGCACTGCCCAAGGGCTTTCTGCAACTTGACCACATCTGCTGGCGTCCCTTTCAACGATACCTTTCTGTTCTTTCTTTCTGAACAACAGCCAGGGATCCCCATGGCCCAATCCCAATAGGAAACCTGACCAGTGGGGAGGGAATGGAGGAAGGGAGGGTGTGGCTCCAACACACCAAGCTGGAAGGGTTTTGGATCAAATGGGAAATGCACTGGAAGGCAGATACCCCAAATATCCTTCACGCACTGTTCCTTGGATCATTCCACTGTCAAGTGCACCTCCTTTTGCCTACTTTGTCTCTGAGTGATACAATGAGAGTCTGCCTGGGGCTGAACAGGGAAAGTAGAAGAGGAGTTGAGAGTCAAGCCACCACCTGCTGCCTGGCTCCAAGCCTCCTAAATTTGAGCCAAGCCAGCATATCCATCCTGCCAGCCCTTACCTCAAAGGATGATCTCCTTTGGTGCAGGGCTTATCTGCCAAGCCACCAGGCCATGCAAATCAGACAAATCTCCCCAGGGAGAGAGGCATGGGACAGCTCCAGCTGACCAACCCAGTGTTGGCAGCTTTGTGCACAGGGACATTTCACTCCGGACTCAGCTCTGGCTTCATCGGGGTCCATCTACCGTGTTCAACTGCCCATGAAGAGATATTGCCCCCACCCCACACCTTTGTCTAACCATAGCACAACAGGAAAACAGCAGGCTGTTTGGTCAAGTCCATAGGAAGGACAATGGTTTCCCATCCTGCAGACTCAACACCATCACTCACACGGGCATGCACTCCCACCCACCACTGGGTTTAAAAAGAGCAAGGAAGTACATTTGAAATTCTTGTGGCTGCTGTACCAAATTGGTATAGGGGGGAAAAAATGTAACTCCCAACCTGCTAGCTGTCAGATACACCGAGTTTGTGTTCCCCAAATTCGAAGGATGAATTCTAAGAAACAAAGGAGGTTAAGAGTAGGAAAATTTATTGAGAGAGAAAGATAGCTCCTGAGAGACAGGAGGGGACACAAGTGGGTTGCCAACAAGCCCACTTTTCAGAGAAACCTTTATAGAACAAAATCACAAGGGGGTACAACGTGGGTTAGAACTATGACCTGTCAATAACGTTACAAGTATAGCTGCTTAGGTAATATTGATCCAATGGGGAAGCAGGTCATGTAGCAAATGGACATAGAAAGAACAAAGACATTCCAGGACAGAGTAGATATGGAGGTCATGGTCGCCCACCAGGGTGACTGATATTTGTCTAGGCTTTATCAGAGCGGATGAGTGTAATCCTCAGTTTATCGTTTATCTCCTAGGCATGTGTATGGCTCTGGTCATTTTATCCTTGAGTCCTGACCTTCAGTGGATGCACTTTTAGTCATAGTTGTAGTATATTCTCTTCTTGTGTATTGACTCCATTGAGGAACCAGCCCTATCTGACTGCCTATAATATTTCTATCTAACTCAGCTGCCTATAATAAAATGACCACAAATGGGTAATTTAAACAACCAAAAAATTTATCCTCTCTCAATTTTTCAGACTGTCTGAAATCAAGGTTTCTGCAAAGTCACAGTTCCTCTCAAGGTGCTAGAAGAAGATTCTTCCTTGTCTCTTAGTTCCTGGTGGTTGCCATAGTCCCTGACTTGCGGTATCATGCCAAACTCTGCCTGTCTTCACACGAGCATCTTCTCTGTGTGTCTGTGTCTCCATGAAACATTCTCTCTGTGCCGGTGTTTTGTTACAAGGACACCAGTTAAATGAGGTTAAAGGTCTACTCTACTCCAGGATGACCTCGTCTTAACTGACATGTAAACTATCTCTGCAAAAATCCTCTTTCTAAATGAAATTGTACCAGGGACCAGAACTTCAACATAACTTTTTAATTTAACCCACAATAGAGGGTGATGATGAATGTGAAGAATGTGACAAGAGTGCTACCAAACACCAAGGATGTTTGTCTGGTCTCCTCCCTGTCCAGAACCTAAGCTTGCACCCATTGGGAAAGTCTGGGAACCAGGTAAACTCTCATTCTGAAGGAGCCAAATACAGACTTCTTCTAACAGGATTTTTTAATTAAGATATGGTATTAAAGAAAAAGATTTGCCTAAGAGCCTAAGAAGGACTATTAAAATTCCAGAACAAAACCTTTAATTACTTTGCCTATACCAACAGAAATTTTTATTTTAAAATAGCCTCTGCATTCCTCCAAAATGCTTCTGTTTAAAGTATCCTTTATAAATAATTTCTCTGAAGCATTGTTATACCATCAGAAAACCCCTCATTAGCCCCTGTACAAATCAATGTACTTAAGAAGCTATTTCAAATGCATAAAACCAGGAAATAACAAGTCACTTCCTTACTGGGGTCCAGCAGAGGAATATATTAAGGATCTTCAAATCCTGACTTTCCTGAAATCACTCAAATTTCTACTTTCCATGGAGAAATTGATAAGCTCACCTCTATATTCCATCCTATAAACCAAAAGAAAATGAATGAGTTTTCTGAAGAGCTCAACTGAGTTTCATATAAAAAGCATAAAAGTTCAATGTCTTTATAGAAAAATGTTATATCAATTTCCAGGAGAGGAAGGAGATATCAAAGTATTGAAAAACTGTATCTAAATGTCCCTGATAAAAAGAAACATGGTACAAAGAAGAAGATCCAAATTGTGAGAATATTGTTTTTGAGCTGTGTTTATTAAATAGTCTCAGCAATTAGATCACAACGGATCCGAAAGTGCCCTTACTACGGATTCCTCCTGGTTCCTAAGTGTGAGGTACATATTTATTCAACTGTCCAGAGGAACCAATCACAGGATTTCAACGACATGAGGAGAAAGCAAAGTGCTCACAATACGTAAAGCAGACATGAGAAATCTGGCTAAGGTTATTTTCAGGTATGAAAATATTTCACAGATATTTGTAATTCAGTGCGAATAATTTAACATGTAAATATTATACTTAGGTCAAATAACTGGGTTTTTAAATTACAATTGAAATTATGTGAGGTAGAGGTGCCAAATCTGAAACAAACACCGAAACAGAACAAGATGGCAGCTCAGGATTAGAGAAATGAAAACAGATGGCATCTGTGGATGACAGCAGAGGGAAGAGTCAGGTTCAGAAAAGGACCACTGAGCTCGGAACAAACTCGGAAACCAGACAAATGAAGGTAAACTAGCAATTAACTAAAGCACCCAGCAAGCAAGAAAACTACCTGACAGGGACTACCGAATAATTTAGGAGCGAGTGCGTCTCTGGGATGCACTATATCGTACGGATCAGTCGCAGCGAGACTCTCCTTTTGTCACATTTCAGCTAAATGAAGCATGAGGAGACTATCAGAGAGGCTGCGAGAGAGTCAAATAGTCCACTGAGTGATGAAAGGCTAATATAAAATCCATTCATTCCATTGTTTATCACATTTGACGAGAAATTGAATGCCATAAAACAGAAATCGGCACAAAAGTAACACATTTCATTAAGGGAAAAAAAGCTTAAAGCATCCACAGAACAACTCATCTGCCCATTTTCAATTGCTTCTGTGATCTTTACAGAACTTAAGGTGAATGGAAAAGGAAAGGATTTTGAGTTTCAGTGAATTACAAGATACAAAGGGGTTCAACATTTGCCAGTGAGATGTCCTATACAACAGAATATTGAGTTTAGAGGGCAGTACAAGAAAGAACAACCCATCCAACATTTCCTCAGCTGAAGGAGGATTAAGATACTTACCCAAACTGTTTAGTTCCTGCCTAGGGGAATCAGAAACTTTGCAAATTAAAGCACATGGGGATAATGGGAAAAGGAGGATCACCTCACCTTTACAAAAGGGTTCTGCCAAGTCCTCTGAACAACAGCACAGAAAAGTAAAGAGCTCCTACCCCAATCAGAAGAAACCAGCTTGCAGTTTCTGGGAAATTAGATATGGATTCCAGCTGAAAAATGTCTCTTAAGACAAGACCACATTTTCAACTTAAACTGATTTTTACAAACTGAGTTTAGTACCTTGAATGTCAGAAGTCCCACAACACACCAAAATGGAGCATCAGTCAAATTTAGAATGCCAGAATTCGCAAATCTGAATCATTAAAGTAGTTTTACAAAATGTCATCCATAGGAGATACAGAGGCACAAAGAGTCTACACATTTCTAGGAATCTGCTCGTAAATGGTATTTGTTTCATCAATCAACACTAGCAGAACAAGAAAAACTGCACTCCGACCTTCTCATAAAACAGCAGAAGATTGATAACTCCAGGAGGTTGCTGAATTTTGGGGTTGTTGACTGGTGGACTGACCACGTGGTGGGCTGTCTGGTTGATAGGCAGGTGGTTTGCTTGGTTATTTGGATTTGGAGCAGCTTGAAGTCCTATGTGATATTAAGTGTATAACATTAGCTGTGTGACAGAGCCCAAAGAGAAGAAAGTGTGGGGAACCTTTGCAACCTTGAGTTCTCCAAGAAGACATCTGTGGACTCAGTTGACATAGCAACTTCGTAGCAATAGGAGGGAGAAGTGGGAAACAGTTCCCCACCATATGGGGCACATTCTGGACCCCTGCATTACCTTGGAAGGAAGTCACTCAAACTCACGCCCACGCCTGTATGGGCTACACTGTTTGGGCTTTTGTTTTGTTTTGTTTTGTTTTTCTACTTTTTTTGTTTTGTTTTGTTTTGTTTTTCTGGTTCTGGGAATAGAACCCAGGGCCTTTACACCGTGCTACATCTCCAGATCTTTTGTTGTTGTTGTTTTGTTTTTTATTTTAAGACGATTTCACTAAATCAGCAAATTACTCAGGCTGACTTAGAACTTGTGCGCCTCCTGCCTCAGCCTTGTACTGGGACTGTAGATATGTGCCACCACACCTAGCAGATACTGTTCTTGACCAGATCTGTGCATCACTCATAAGTACACCCAAGAAGAATTGTTTAGGAAACAATGTTAAATGCTTTCCCCCATTGGCAACTCCCGAAGCATATTCACATTTTAAAGACTTTGAGAAGGCTTGCAGTCCAGTGTAGACTTCCCTTCACTTTCTTAGAGTGAGACCTGTCTTAAAGAACAATACAACTGAGGCTAAGAAAGAGGTCCCAGGCCTCTTGTGTCAAGAGAATTAAAAACAAAAAACAACAAAAAAAAGACCCTTATTTACATCTCTAACTATTTTCAATAAAAACAATTTAAAGATAAATCTTCAAGCTTTGGAAAATTCAAAACAAGCTAATAATGTGCACTCTTTTATGCCTGTGACTGTACCTGGGGCCCAAAGCAGTCTTCCTGAGAGGCAACCGACCCCTCCCCCTGCAAGGTACATCTGTGCTGCTTCCAGTGACCTGCACAGGACAGCTGCTGTGACACCATCCTGAAATCCTAACGCCACGTCTCAATTACTATTACTTATAATTCATATTTACTAAAACTCAACAATGGCCTTGCTTTGAAAATCAAAATCTTATACAGAGACTGGAACTGATGTGCTCTTTCTGGCTTCTGCTCCATTTTGCAGAAGCATGTGCGATTTTCCTGAAAATGAGGAGCATTGAGCTGCTTACAGTCCCCAGCCTGGGCCCTGTTGGATTCTGACACAGAAGAGCCCCAATTCGTAGGATGGCACACAGAGGACTTCAGCATGGGACCTGAGGGATGATGGTTTCTGAAGACAAGCATGTTGTCACTGGGCAAGGCTGTCCCACTGCCTGGCAGCAGCCGCCATCACCCTCAGAGACACAGTAAAATCCAAGCAAGAAAGCGTCCGATAGCAAGGGTGCTTCCCAGAAAGAGAGCCCCAGCAGGAGAGGATGCCACAGGGATGCCATGAGGGTGCCACGAGGAAAGGTGGGGGGAGCTGAGCGCAGTAAGTGAATGACGATGGGTCAGGAGAAAATGAGCAAGGTAGTATGAGCAGCAGGCATTAGAGAAAACAAAGAACCTTTCACTCAAAGAGAGCTGGTAAGGAGCATGTGTTGCTGTTTAAAATGCCTCAGTCTGACTTCATCTTACTAAAATTTATCTAAAATGAAAACTGAAATTCTAGATATTTTCAGAATGGCCATCAGAAAGCTACCATCCAGACAAGACATCCTGTTTATCTTAGTCAGTGTTTACTAGAGAAATAGGCATAAAACAAGATAAATGAATATATAAGAATTTACAGATTGGCTTATAAGAGCCACCCACAGAGTCAGATGTGGAAGAGCACAGACGGTCTGTCTGTGCACTGTAGATCCGAAGGATCCAGTCAAAGGTCTGGAGCTCACTGTGGTGTCCCATGAGTCCGTGTTGGGAGGCCGATGGGTCTTGATGGAAGGCTGAAGGGTCTGCACTGGAAGGCTGAAGAGTCTGCACCAGAAGGCTGAAGGGTCTCTGCCAGAAGCCAGGAGATTACATTCAAGGTGAAGGCGAAGACTGGAGCTCTCTGAAGAAACAGAAACAATTCTGTCCTTCTTTGTTTCCCCTTTATGAATAAAATAATTGATCCAGCTTTGTTGGGAAGCTTTAGAGGTCCCATTCTACTGTCCCTTGTAGTGAAGGGTCTAGGATTGTGGGTAGATGAGGAAGAAGCTGTGGCTGTTCCACCTGCAGCCAGTGCACATGGTGATCCCTGTACAGGTCTGAGAGGCTGCACCCTCTTGTAAAGTACAGAGGCAGGAGAAATCAGTCCTCCCTAGTGCAGAGGGCCCACACTATGGGTCACAGGCAGCACTGGGGAATTTGCGCCTCTCCAGGGTATGTCACTTGCCCCCCTCAAACTGAACACCTTACACAGCATCCAGAACAGAAAGGTACCCACAGATACCCAGGGAAGTGTCAAATGAAGAGAGACAGGTGGAGAATAAAAAACAATAATCTGGGTGACGTTCTTGACAAAAAAAATCACAGCAATCATCAACCAGGCAGCAGTAGGACCAAGCACAGGTAAGTCACTGCCACACAGCAGCTTTCTGGCCTAGTTCTTGGCAAAAGCAGCCTGGCACCTCTTGGAGCCTCACAAAGCAGCCATCAGCATTGTGTTCATCTGCTGAGAAAAGAGAGAATGTGTCACAGCAATTCTGACTCACGCAATTGATTGCGGCATCTTCCACAAAAGGCAAAGTAGAGGCCACTGGCGTATTGTAAAGCCTTATTCATAAAACATGGTAATGACTAAGTACTTACTCAATTTGGCTGCTTGGTGGGGAGCAATGCAGAGCTCTCTGTGGTGAGTTTGGTTGTTAATATTCATTGAAAATGAAGCTGGGCTCTGGTTGGGCTAATCTCAGGGGTCCCCACAGAGGCAGACACCTATGCAGTCTACTTTCCTTTCATCTTGAAGGATGATAGTGCCAGGAACTGCTCATTTCCTGATTGTTTTCAGCTGCTAACTTCAACGATGGCTCATCCAAAGATATAGAAATTGAATAATCTGGGGAAGAAACAAACAGCATCCGCATGACACCAAGTGCTAATTCAGAGTGTGCATCCTCAAGTCCTCTGCATGTGTCAATGCAGGCAAATGACCTGGCAGCCATGATTCCTGGCACAGCAGCCCGGAGACAATGGGACCCGAGATGGAGCTGTGAAATGCTCATACACGTTTTCCTGCGTACAGTATTAGTTTCCCAGGACTGTTGTAACGAATGGCCACAACTTAGTGCCTTAAAAGAAAGATGTTCTCTCACGACTCTGGGGGACAAAAGTCCAAAGAAAGGTGTTGATGGGGTTGATTCCTTGCGGAAGCTCAGAGAGACAGTCTGTCCCATGCCTCTCTCCCAGCTTCAGTGGCTGCTGGCAACTGTTGCTCCTCGGCTTGCAGATCCATCGCTCCTGTCTCTGCCTCTGTCTTCACTTGGTCTCTCCTCTGTGCCTGTGTGTCCTCTCATCTTCTTACTGGTTATCGGACTTAGGGCGTGCTCCAAATCCAGCATGATCTTCATATTCTTAAGACGACTGTATTTACAAAGATTCTACTTGCAAATACTGTCACATGTAGAGATAGCAGCGATTAGGACTTGAACATATCCGCTACAGGGACACTATTCAACTCATGACAACCTGCATTTATAAAAATCATGCAGAGAAAGCAGGGGTGAACCCTGCTGATGAGTGGCAAGCACTCGCCATCTGTCCATTGTGAAAGTCTCTTCCCCCATTGACCCGGCACCTACTAAATGCCAAGCGCAGCACAGAGCTCTTTGTCCACACTCTAAGTTTAACATAAGTGCATCTAAAACATCATTTTTCTACTCTGTGATGAACCAAAGCTCAGAGAGATTTTCCTAAGGATGAAAGCCAGAAATATGTGGTGGTGCATGCCTGTAATCCCAGCACCTGGGAGGCTAAGGAAGGAGTATTGCTTCGAGTTCTAGGCCAGCCTATATTACAGAGAGAGTTCAAGCCAGCCTGAACTACATAGCAAGACCCTGTCTCAAAAAAAAAAAAAAAACAAAGAGAAAAAAAAAAAAAAAAACAGAACTATGAGACTCCTAGTGGAGGTAGAGGTGTCAGGAGGCAGCTGGAGAAACCGTAACAGAAGCCTTGACCTTGCCATGGCTCCTGGGACAAGTCACATGGCCATACACACCCAGGTAGACATGATCCCACCTCTTCTCTCAGCAGAGAGCTCCCTGTGGGTCCCTCTTCTGGTCCAGGACCCCAGATCCTGGGCTTGTTTTCAAAGCATAGACAGGAAAGGAGGACAAAGACGGTACCACTCTCCCTCAGAAGGATTTGCGGTTCTGTCAAGAAGGGCAGGACTACAGTAAAAGTCTTGCCCATTATGCCTATCTCAGGTATTTGAAGAAAATCTCTCAGAGGGCTGCATGAGATGCTGCTGTGATTTTTTAAACTCTGCACTGTGAAACCCAGGTTCTCGACAAAGAAGATTCTATACCTGTGTAGGTCTGACCCAAATAAGACCTGCTTCATATTTCCACAAATCAGCTAGGGGGAAAAAGCAGAGATGTGCAAGGAAGATGTGATGCACGGTGTACCAGAATATAACTGCTAAAATAGACCTGTTAAATGCCCATCAACTGATGAATGGATAAAGAAGATGTGGGTTTTTTATACAATGGAGTACTACTCTGCCATAAAGAATGTTAAGTTTGAGACCTTTCTTGGTAAATGGATGCATTTTGAGACCATACTCTTAAGTGAAATAAATTGGACAGACATGTTTAAATACTGCATTGTTTCTCTGGCATGAGAAACTGAAAATGTAAATAAGGACTAAAATACATTGTATTGGGAAAGGGAAGGAATTGTTCAAATGGGAAGGGGAACTAGGGAGGGGGAAGGGGGAAAGGAACAGAGAGACAAGAAGAAAAGAGAATAGAAGGAGAAAAATGGAAACAAAGCTTTTATAACTAAGGAGGGAAGGAGGAGTTGGAAGGAGGGGAGGGTGATGGGAAAAAGAGAAGCAGCAAGATATATCACTCACAAGTACAAATTCCCTACGATGAATGTTATCACTATGTATATCTGAAATATACCACTAAAATAAAATTTTAAACAATGAAATAAAAACATGCACAAAGCTCTATAATAATATATTTGAGAACCTGGGTTTGCTGGACAATTCGGACAAGTATAAATGATAAAACTGACTTAAGAAGAAATAAAAAACCAGAACTGGTGGTTCTTAGAATTGACTGCACCAGAATTACTGACAGGGCTTGTACAAACAGGGGCAGCCCTGCATGCCCTGATTCATGAGGTCTACGGGGTGGGGGGTCCTGAGCATCTGAATTTCCAACAAGTACCCAGGTGGTGCTAGGAACTGGTGCAGAAACCACACTTTGAGCACCAGCTGCCTTGGTCCGAAAGACAGAGAGCCTGCCTATACAGGGGGCTTTGTAAATGGTGGGGTTAAAATGAGGAGATTTACTCTAACTTGTCATCATAATAAAAAGAAAAAACTCACATATACAAGGATCTGGAATGTCTAAAGGGCTTTTGTAGCTGGAGGGGACACTCACACTCCTTCAAACATAATTCTCAAAGTATTGAATTTTGTACCTTATAAACAAAACTTAGATAATACAATATTTACAAATGCAATTAACTCAATTCTCTTAAAGAATTTAAACTATTTTTACAAATATGATGTGGCCGTCTAGTTTGAAGTATTCAAACATGTAAATGGCAGGAAAGCATTCAAAAATAAAATGATTATACAAGTTACAAATACATCCACTCGATTCCATTCTAAACATTAGCAGTGCGGATTTAATTATTTCATTGCATGCAGTCTGACTCTCAGCATAACAATAATCTTATTTCTCCGCCTTTCTAGGGTTAGAACCCAAAAGGACAAGAGCTTCTCAGCCTAGCCCTCGGCGCAGGTCCTGGTCGCCAGAGACCACTGTGCTCCGAGGTGGGCCACACCTTCTCCGATCTTGGATCTTGTGTGCTGGGAAGGCAAGCTTCACTTTTTTTTTTTTTTTTTTAATGCTAGGTATCAAACTCAGGGCCTTGTGCTTGTGAGGCAAGCACTCTAAACACAGAGCTAAATCCCCAGCCCTGCAAGCTTCACTTTGAGCCAGTTACACTTTGCATACTCAGACTGTTCATGTGAGTTTGGATTTTCCAAACCCTGGTGCTATTTGCCCAAAATGTTTGTTTTTAAATCCCATTTGGCCATCATTCGCTGCACCTGACCTAACCTGGTGCACACTGATGGATGTGTTAAGGGGCCTGGAAGCTTAGCATGCTCCTTTGACACCTCATTCCAATACTGTAAACAGGATCATTCAGTTTTCTTCCTGGCCAAGCATCTCAGGTGAAAGTAATTTTAACAAAGACTGCTCTCTTGTTCTGTTGTATGCTGCTACTGTTAACTCTTAGCAAGCATAAGAGAGGTAATAAAGACAACCTGCCCTGAGATTTTCATTTGTAATGATGCACTATTTAAGCTAAAGAAAGACGCATTCTCCAGTGTTTTTCTGGCCCTATTAAAAATAGATATTTTCTGGTGCTGTTTCCTCTGCCTGAAACATCCTTCCTCCTCTTTTCCCAAAGCTCCACTCAGCAACTGTTAGACCCTGAACTCAAAGGACAGGGATGTGACCTTCTGTTCACCATGGTGTTCTAGGGTCTAGCTCAGTGCCTGACAGCAGTAATAAATAAACATTTCTTGGATGAATGAACAAATGACTCTAATATTCCTAATGATCCAGCTTAAACGGTACCACGTGCATAGAAGTTGCCCTGGGAAACCACTAAAGGGATCCTGTTTTCTCCTCCATCCACTGATGGAATTCTTTCTCCTCCACATTTTTCATGTGTCCCTTTCAGCGTTTAGCAGATTCTGTCTGGCGTTAGGTGTCGTGTACCCCATAAGATAATCCAAACTTTAAGGCCAAAGACGGCCTGTGCTTTTTATGAGTTTCCAGTCAATTCTTTGTGTACAGAAGAGGCTTAGCAAATTTTGCTGAGTGAATAAACAGATTACTGAAAGAATGAAGCCATGGGAAGATGTTGACCTTCTATCAAGAAAAATCACAGGATACTAGACAACCATGGGTACCAGAAGCCACTCCTGGTAGTGTCTTCCAGGGTGCCAGGATGTGACCACAGGCCTGGCAGCCTGGACCCAGCCCCTCCACTGCCTCAGATTCCCATTGCTGGGCAGGCCCTGAATATCACTCTCCTGAGCATTGAACAGCAAGAACTCCACAGGTCATATAACCCTAGAGGGGAAATCAGAACACTTGAATGACCAAGAAAGGTTCAGACGATCCGCAGATCAAGGCTTTAAAGTTTAAAACAAATAACCTTATCTACTCCTAATAAGATTTAACCTACTGCCGTTACACAACTCAGTTCCTGTTTTGCCAAATATTTAGTTACCAGGTATATCAGTTATCAGTCAAATTTTTCTGTGTATCAACCAATCACTAAATCTCAGAGGAATAGAGCAATAAGCATTTATTCTTCACTAACGAGCATGAAAGATGAATGTGGAAGCCCAGCTCCAGGCTAGACGCTCTATGCTTCACGTTCAGGTTGCTTCAGATGTGTCCGCTGTATGGAATGTGTGGTACACCGGTGTTACGGTTTGGCTGTAGTTTGTCTCCAAGGTGTCATGTGTTGGAGGCTTGGCTCTCAGTGTGGTAGTTTTGAGGCAGTGAGAAACCGAGATGGTAAGTTGGTGATTCTTTACAAATACAATAGAAAACTAATACAGCCAACTTCATGCCAATTACTGGGATCACTGTGTACCAGCTCTGCCACATGCGAACCAGGCCCTAAGCTGAACATTTCATGCACATCAGCTCACCTGATGCCCACATGTGGAACATGTATTCCCATCCTCTTGGAGTTGAAGAGATTGCAAAGGTTAGTGATTTTGAAGCCGGAAATCAACGTTGGGTCATGGGAGTCCCAAACCCTGTGCTCCTGCCCAATATGTTGCATTGCTCCCTTCTGCCAGTAGATGGCACCGAGTCTAGGTCTGATGAGAGACTCTGCCTCACCACTGCTTCCAGGGTTAGGCATGGAGCCTGGCACCACAGCACCTAGAGCAGAAGAGACCCTCAGCTGGTTGATGATGGCTTGGTGCTATCACTCACGGCAGCTAGCTGCAGCAAAGCCTTCTGTATCCGAGCACCCCACACAACTTGGAACCTTGTTTCCTACTTAACACCAGAGCTATGTTTACTGAGTCCTCTGCAGACCTTTTACTTGCTCCAAAACTGCTGCTTCGTGGACCGATCCCTGCTCATGAATTGCATTCAGCATTGTATCAGGCATCCGGTGACATGTAATGTCCCCCAACACGAAAATGGAGTTACTTGCGTCAACCCTAACAACAAAATTAATAAAGCCAGGAGGTTATAAAGGTAGGTTCGTCAGGAGTGACTGCCTGCTGACGATTGCAGAAGACCCTGCCAGGCCACAGCTTTGTGCAGAAGCCACAGAACCCTACAGAAAGACCTGCCCAGATAACGCCAGGAGTGCTCAGAGCAAACTTCTGAAAGAACATCTGCTGGCAACTGTCTGTCCAGCCTCAGACTGGTGCTCCTCCTCCTGCCTTGTGATTAATCTTGAGTCCAGGGGTAATTATTTCAAAATACCTGATGCGTTCCTCCTCCATTTGCCTTTCAAAACTTTACTTGCCTCAACTCCCTTGAATATGCCCACAGTTGGCTATGGGGACATGCATTCCCATTCAGGTGCTCCACTTCTTCAAGTAAACATCATTCTTATTTGGAGAATCTCCCTCTGCTTGTTATTTAGGTTGACACCAATACCTACTGGTGGAATGAATGCTCCCCCTCTAGGCTATTTTCTAATTTGGGCTCTTCTGATTCTTTCCCAATTATCGCATCGCTGAATTAGACCCCTCTGCAATGAAGCCAGTCTGTTCACTTAAATCTCCAGTAGAAGTCGAAGGGAAGCTGTGTGCATCTGTGACTGGAATATTTCTGCAGTGCCAGAGATAAATTACGCAGGTAATGAGCTGGACTCAGGCCATGCCCGGCGACTTGCACAGCTTGTAAACTCTGCAGCCAAAGAGGAGGATTCAGAACAACCGGCACATTTGTCTCCTGTGGCCCCACCAGCATTCACGATGCCCCTAGGAAATGTTGCTCCATCCAGCCCCTGTCCAAACAGGGACCTTTCATTCCATTTGCTCTGAGCGCCCCTGATGTTATCTGAGCAGACCCCAACATTAAATTAACTGATCCAGCTTGGGTTCTCTGTCACAACAGCAGGTTGACCTAATTCTGAGAAGAGACTGAATATTCTAATCAGAACAGAGAGATTAGTCAACTCAGAAGCCCTGATTTCATTAGCCTGGGAGGAGCGTGTTTTAGCAAAGACATCACAGTAAACTGACTGATTTTAAATTATATTGTGCCCCAAAGTCCCCTTAGCACAGACCACATGCTTTCTGCTTCCTATTCTTCAAACATGCAAGTTTATGTATTTCTACCTCCTTCTGAGCTCTGCCAGCTAATGGGAAAGTCTTAATTTCATCAAACCCTTGAAATTTCTACTTCCCATCCTCATTAACACCTTAATAAATAGCACAAGGCCCTTGGGTCACAGCTCAGGGAAAAAACAGGTAGGGACAGCTACTTCTGGCTGTGTTGAAGAGAGAGGCAGCAGAGAGCACCTTCGTCATTTGGGGGCTTGGGTCTTGGCATATTTTAACAAATCTTGGAGGAGTGGCTTGAACTGTGTTCACATACAGGCAGCCAGGTGTCTAAGGAGTAAGAAGATAGCAAACTGTGTGTCAATGGCAAATGGTGACTCCTACAGTATGTTCTGTTTCTCAGACTTGAGAAGAACAGTCTCAGGTGGTAAGAGTCCCTGCTCATCTGGGTGAGACCCTGGGGTCAAACCTGGCCCCAGAGCCCACAGCTAGCAACCAGTGAAGCCTAGGCAATTCTTGTGATATGCTGTTTGCTCCAGCAGGACCATAGTCCATGCCTCCTCGATGCAAATGGGAACCCAGAACCCTGAGCTATCTGCTTGTCATTAGGGTTTCATGAGAATTCATGAGTGGCTTAACAGTGGCATAGCAGAATGGCTCTGAAAAAGGACCAAGACTTGATCTTATTAATCAAACACAGACGCCTCATAGGGGAGCCACTTTGTTTGCTGAATGAGAACTTGCTTGGCTCATTTTTTTTCAGAACTTGTGCCAAGAAGGACTGTGCAGAGGATGAGTACACCCACAAGTTGTCAAGAGATTGGCAGAACCTTGGAATAAGAGGCGGTTTAA
>PVJO010011967.1:0-57502 GCA_004026905.1 Hystrix cristata | reverse complement strand
ACATATCCTACTATTCAACAAATGCGTCTTCTGGTCTATACTCTAGAGAAACTCTCTGACTTGTGTACCAGATAAAGAAATGTTCACAGAGCACTTTTTTTAATAGTCAGAAACTAGAAACAGTTGAAATATCCACTGTCGGGAAAATAGATAAATAGATGTTAATACACTAACATGGAAACATGCTACCATTCTGAAAATGATCGCCATAGGTACACACTTCAATACAGGGGAGACCCAAACACAATGCCCAACAAAAGATTCAAGTAACAGTATAATATACATAATCCCCAAATCCCATTTTGTAAAGCTTGAAATGGTTAAAATGAAGCACTATATTTAGGGACAAATACCTAAGTGGTAAAACTATTACTTAAAGCTGGAGAGTGAATATCACTAATTAATGTCATTAATCGCTAGTTGAGAATTAGTATCACTAACCACTAATGGATATTAGAAAAGAAGTTAGCTGGGGTTAGAAGGTTACAATCAAGGAGGATAGTACAAGGGGCTTTCAAGTTTTTAGCAGTGTTCTATTTTTTAATCTTTCTGGTTTATCCTTAAAAATGCACACATTCATTCTGCATGTTCTTGCATATGTGCGTTTAACAAAATAAAAACAAATAAGAAAGCTTAGTATAGACAGTAGGCATTAAAACACAACTTAGGAGAGTTAGTTCTAATGCTATATAATACAATGGGCCAGCTACAGTCTATAATTGTTACACATTTTGAAATGACTGGAGGAAAGAGTTTGAAGGCTCCCCAAACTAGAAATGATAATATTGGAGGGGAAGACAATACTAATTACCTCGGTTTGATCGTTATACACTGTGCAACTATATTGAGTAATAATACTATATCCTACAACTAAGTATAACTATATGTTAATTAAAATTATATTTAATTGAAAAAAGAATATAGTTCCTAATGATATAAAATAATTGGAAAAAAGCAAGTTACAAAGCGCTACATGTACTATGATGCCATTATTATAAAAAAAGAATTAAAAGTTAGACTATGAAGAAATTCCCTATTCCTGGAGATTTAAGTCACTCGAAATAAAAACTATTAGCAAATATCCTTATTGAGACATTTTACAGTATTTGTTTCATTATCTCCTTAGGATGAGTTTCTGGAAACTGAATTGCATTTTTACAGGGACTTTTAGGCCACATCACCTTGTACCACAGACTCAAACATTACCGATAACTTCAGAAAGCTTCCCAAAGAATTAAATTACTTAATAGTGTCAAAAACTTCCACAGTGTAATGGGAAAGGATCGAAAACAATGCTTAGTAGTTTCCTTAGTTTCCTGTGTGCAATTGGCAGGGGTTTGTCGCAGAGGCAGACTTTGGATTTGCACTGCTCACGCATTTTTATGTCCCCAAGAGCCTTTCCTTTCTGGAGACTGTTTTAAAAAAGTTTAGTTGTACCTTTGCAGCCTGTTTCTCAGTTTGTTTGATCATCTTTGGATAAGAAGCGCTGTTCTTCCCCCTGAGTCCAGGTTGTTGTTTCTAAATGTGTATATCTGAATTGGTATGGCTAAGTTTCAACACAGTCAACCTTTGTTTACATAGTTAATCCCATTTCTTTACTTTCACCACAGTAATTTATCTTCTACCTCTCATTTTTATTACTGTGAATGTACTGGCATTAGAGAATACCATTAGCTAAAAATGATGGCCGTGTTCTGAACAGTTATGGAAAGGACAATGTAATAACTTTTTAAAAAAATCAGTCAGTGATTTCGTGGATCAAACCCAGCACCTCACACCTGCTAGATAAGTGCTCTACCACCAAACTACACTCTTAGCTCATGAGTAACAGCTGAATGCCCACCACGTGCCAGGCACATGACAGGCAGCTCAACATATATTTGTTTTCCTCCCAGGACTGGAGAAAGTTATAGTCTCATGCTTGTATTTCTGCAAGGAAACCAGGGTTAGAAGGTTTGGTCACCTTGCACAAGGTAGCAGGCCCTTAAATAGCAGAACTGACTTAGACCCTCACCTGGCTGCCTCAAGAATCAGTGCTGTTTCCCTCACAGAACCACACGCACACTAGGAAAGAAGACTCCCCCCCACAGGTCTCAATATCCAGAACCCAAGAGGCCCTATTATATTAACTGCCCCTTAATGTTCTGTTGGGAGGAGGTCTATTACATTCTGATCGTGTATTTAAGGATGGTCACAGGACTGCTACTCCGGGGTGGGTGGGTGGGGGCTCTGGAGAAGCTGATCAGCAGGATCTCTAGACCTCTTGGCCAGTTACGTTCTGGAAACAGGGAAATCTAGTTCAAGTCATATTGTACTGGACAGTCTGGTATTAGTTAAATACGCCCAGTCCCTCCTGATGATGTCCTCTGTCCCCCATTCAGTCTGCAGAGATACATACAAGTACTTGAGGGGTGATAGGCACGGTGTTGAATAAGCAAAGGAGGAAAGTCCTGAAAACCTAAGGAAAGCTTACGTCAATCAGTTTGCAAGGCTAGGGAAGAGTTGCTCTGTTTATAAAAGAAACTCCTTTTGTGTGGGGTGGAGGGACACTTACGGTGTGTTGATGACTAAGCGGTCCCACTGCCCTTTGATGTCGTCCTCAGATGGCTGCTCAGTGATGTACAGGCCATCAAACTCCAGCTTCCTGGCAATTTCTTTTTCTCTTTTGAATACCACCAAAGGGACCTAGGAGTGGGAAGATACTGGTTATTCAGATAAGGTTTTATGATTAAAGCTCCTGCTGCCAGGCATTGGTCCCAAATTAACCTTCCAACTTCAGAACAGTAATCTCCTTATACTGAGATTTTAGGGTACTAAGTTGTGGAATCAAAGCCAAATAAATCTCTTCTCACTCTATATACCTGCTCCTCCAAGAGCTGATCTGATGTGGGCCGCCCTTTAAGATTTCAGCTAAATAGCTGAGACTGATACAAACTGGACTTCTGGACCCACCCTTCGTGGGAAAGCCTCGTTTGGATGTGTGCCAGGGCTGAATGGTCAGGGTTCCTGACACTCCTAGGCTTGGAATCGAACCAAGACTAAGAAAGGACAGTTGTGACGGTTTAGATCTAAAATGTTGCCCCAAAGTCTCATGTTTGAAGGTGGGGCCTGGTTGGAGGAGGTAGTCAGCAGGGGCGTGACCTGGAAGGCGACGTTCTTGTCCCTGGCTCCTCCCTTCTCTCGCTGCTTCCCGGCCACAGTGGGTTGAAGAGTTCTCCTTTGCTCTGCCCTTTTGCTACACTGTTTCTGATTTGGAGCTAGCCGACCATGGACTGAATCCTCTGAAAATTTTGACCCAAGTGTGAGCGTTGGGTTTTGGGTCCAGCAATAGGAAAGTGACTGACACAACAAGCTATTCTAGTCTAGACTACATTAGCCAGCCACAGGAATGTGTTGAAATGTTCCAACTCTCTGCCATGACTAGGGTCACACTCAGCACATGGTTCATGAAACACAGTTTGAGAGCTAGAAGATGAGGATTCAGAGGACTCTGTATAATGCCTTTTGGTTGAAATTTTCTTTCTGCGAAGAGCTCCTGCCAGGCGGTAGAGGACCTACTTATCACCAGCTATCACTCCCCGTTCTCTTATACAATAGAGCCACCTTATTTGTGGGGGATACATTCCAAGACCCTCAAGGAACGGCTGAAACTATGGATAGGACAAAAATCTTACGTGCACTATGTCTTTTCCTATATGCGCAAACACAAATTTAATGTCTTTCTCATCTTAACTAAGCATTTATCATACAGCATAACCATTAGTGTTGCAGTCTGAGGTGTGACAGCAAAACCAGCACAGATTTCTTTATCCTTCTCCACAGTTTCATAGACAAAAGGTTTATTCGGTAGATCTTAGCAACCTCAGCATAGGATTTTTCTTTCCTTATTAAGAACTGCTACCTTTTTACTTAAAGGAAGGCCATTATGGCTTTGTTTTGGCATATCCAAATAGCATCACTACGTTCGCATTTTGGGGCCATCATTAAGTAAAATAAGGGTTATTTGTATTGCTCTGTGATACCTTGACATTCAATTTGATAACTGAAAGGGCCTCTAAGTTTCCAACAGGAAGGTAGTATACCTCAGGTGGATACACTGGACACAGGGAAGACTCATGTCCCAGATGGGACAGATGGGATGGTGGATGGTGTAATTCTGTGCTAGTTCTCTCCATGTCCTAGGTGGGATAGATAGGATGGTGTAATTTACCATGCTACTCAGAACGGCGTGCAAGTTAAAACTGATGAGTTGTTTCATTTATGTAATTTTCAATTTAATGTTTTAGGACTGCAATTGCCTCTGGGTAACTGAAGCCATGGAAAGTGAAACCATGGATAAGGGTGGACTATCATAATTGTAACTATAATTTTAGACTAGATATGTAACATGGCTCTAAAAACCACCACCAAAGGGAACATGGAAAAGGATAGGAAAGTAATTCACTCACTTCAGCTAAGCACACATGTATTTCAATATAAGGCAAAACGAGGTGAGAGGATACTGCCCAAATCCCAGGAAAGGAGAAGCAGAGCTTCTCTAGTCAGAAAGGCTTAATTCAGACAGTGCCAGGGCTTCTCATTTGTTTGGAACACCACTGGTTACTTAGTGACATCGCTGAGAACTTAGCGATTTCTCCAAACTTTCCTTTAATAATTCTTTCTCAAAACTCATTATATAGTTTTATCTCACACGGCTCCTCTATTTCTAAAACAAAAGGACAAGACATAAACAATGATTTGTAAAGAGTTACCTCTTGCCCCTTTTTCCTTAAGGCAACAAACAACACTGGAGAAATAAAAGACTAATGATAGGAAGTGCCAAAGGCTAATAATGGGCATTGAATACTGTGAGGAATCAATGATTACTGTTAATTAATGCATGATGTGGAAAGGAAAGAAAGCCAAAGCTACTCTGACTAATGTCTGCTCTTTTTTTTGAAATAACTTTAAACAATGAGAATACCAAGATTTAGATTAGTACTGATCTCTATAATTCTAAGTGTTCCCCTTCAGTTTTCTAGCAGTTTGTATACCCTTTGGAGAACTCCCACATTTTTCTTCACTATATAGCATTTCTTTTTTGTCATCTCTAGCTCACCAGTCTATATATAGACACATCTAACAAGCTGAGCTCTAGGGTTGTAAGCCAAGGAACAGTAGCTAATATGCTAGGGATTACTATGACCAGTAATTCTAAGTGCTTTCACACATATTAATTCATTTAACTCCCAGAACTTTAGGCATTATGATTATGCTACTCATTTTTACAGATGAGGAAACAGAGGACCTGGGAGGTTAAGCGGCAGAGCTGTGAGTCCAACCCAGTCAGCCTGGCTCCAGAGTCCTGGCTGTCCTAGCTTTCGAAGATTGACATGTCTGTACAAGTGTTTAAAGGTGGTCCTGGGGCTCATGCCCTTGTGTAGCCACCCCATGTGACAGTGACTCTAAGCCGGCCACACAACTTGGTTTTAGCAACAGAATGCGATGGGAACCACATTAGCACTGTGCCAGTTCTGGGCCCCAGAAAGGGTACAACTTCTACTTGTGTGCCTTTTGGAACCTTAGGCAGTCCATGCAAGACACCCAGCCACTCTAAAGGAGAGACTGCAAGGAGAGGCCACATGAAGAAGGAGATACCCTGAGTGTACATGGAGGGAAGGAGAGCGATACTCCAGGTATGCCGGGTGGACCCAGCCTTCCCCCGTCCCCTGGTAAAGATGTCAGGCGCAGAAAGGTGTCATCTTGGCCATTCTCACCCAGCTGAGCTCCCAGAGGGCTACAGAGGAACTGCCCAAATGTGCCCATTCAGTGAGAGTCAGTGAGGTAAGATGGTTGCTCTTTAAGAAACCACTAAGTGTGGAGTAATTTGTTATGCAGCAATGGGAAAGTGAAACTACTGTTTTATACCATTGAAGTTTTTTCTCCTATCTGAATGGTTACAACCTAATAAAATGACATATTCGTGGGAATCCCACCATGAATTCAAAGGTCACTGGAACCTATCATGACTAGTTCCATCTGTGACTCAGCCCAATGACTGTAATGCTGAAATGGGGCTCCCAGAGCAAGGCTTCTCCACTTGGATGTGCAGACTGCTGGTCAATTCGGATTGGTTGTGATTTAAAAGCTTAGGGTGAGGCCTCAGATTCTCCAATTGGAAGGAGCCTCCAGGCAACTGCAGGGCTAACACGTCACAAAACTTACTGTACCAGCGAAGTCTTACAGAGCAAAGGTCTGGGTGGACAAAAACATGACGCTTCTTTCTCAAGGAGTCACACTAAACTCAGAGTGCCAGGCAGCTCACCTTCAGGCAGTAATAGCCCACCACACAGACGAGCGAGATGATGGTATGGACAACAGCCAGGGCCCGCAGGGTTGGTGCCATGTACCCGGTACTCTCCTGCAGGACAAAGAACACCATCGCTTCTTCCTCTTCCTCATCATTAAAGGAATTCCACAGGTTTGCGACGTCCTCGGTCTCTTCTTCTAAAGGTTCTTCAGTGACCTGGCCCAAGACACATGCTCACTTAATGATATCAGAAGTAGCCTCAACCATTAGGCTCTCCTCAAATACTTTATATTGTGCAAAAAGTACTGGCTCCACATTATTTGCTGAATAAATGAGGCTTTTAGGAAATTTATGAGTAGGAATCCTGTAGTATCTGTCATGATTGTAAGTAAAAATTAGGAAGTCAATTTATTTTGCTTTCTTTTCAATCTATCTGTTTTACTATACCTGGCACAGTCCCTGTGCCCTGAGAGGTAATCTCTGAAACACTGTGGACTGAGCAGAGGCCGAGACCTAACACAGATATCCATGAGCACACACATGCACACATGCTTAGTATTTTCCATTCTTTCTGAGATTCCACTCACATTCATGGCTCCCACTGTCATTCTTACATGGATAATTCTCACATCTACCCAATTCTCACGTCTTCTGTCCTGTAGCTTCCACTGCCTGCTGGCTATCTCCACTTGAAGGCTGTTTGCAGCCACCTCAACCTCAGTATTTTGCAAAGCAAGCTATTCATCATGCTATAGACTTCCATTTTCCTTTTAAGGGCACTAGAAGGCCCTTAGTTTGTCAAGTAGAAGGTTGATATGTATAAAACAGTGTTTCATAAAAATCAGGTTGGGGTTTGTAAATAGGAAAAGAGAGAGGCAAGAGATAGCAAAGCCAGTTACAGACTATTTCAAGAATCTGAGGAAGGAGGAAATGGGAGGGAATAAACAAAGATGAAATATGTATATGTGCCCATTCCCCAAAATGAATATAATCGTTATGTAGCACATACACCAATTAAAAAACTCATAAGAAGAAATTAAAAAAGAATCCAGGATCATTCTTTAATGAAGTTATTACATGCCTACAACATGCCAGACCCACTCACCACTGTTCAAAATCTTCACTTGTCCTGACTAGTACCTCTCTTCCCAGCTCCTGTTAATTCTTTCAAGATGGTTCAACATATGAGCCAACTCTAATGGCTCTCAGTTATTTTATTCTCCAAGGAAATAACTACATTTATTATTTTGAAATACCCCATAACTACAAACGTAAGTACTACAGGGTGGATCCTCAGTAAAAATTTAAAGACTGAATTAAGTAGTGACTAAATAAGCTTCAACTACTACGCAGTGCCCTGACTGGCTTCCCTTGTCAGCAGTCTCTCCATTTTCCCATTGCTAACAAGTACACACTTTTTGGAAGCCAATATCTTTCTTTAGATAATGGAGTTTATGCTATAATTAAGAGTGTTAAATTCTCTTATAGTTTTTCTCTCATATGCGGTATCCTTAGTGTGCAGCATATTTAGCAAGTAACCCCCAATAAGCATCACCTTGTAAAAAAGCAGGATGAAGTTGATAGCGAAGGCTACAAACAGAGCAAGGAACCTCAGGTTGTAGAAGTTTCTGGCCAGGCAATGCTGAAAAGAAAAGGACAGGCGGAAGTAGAAGAGCTTCGGAAGGTGAAGAACTTCCTGTCTCACCAGACAGGAAGATCTAACCAGACGATCTGCTCTGGTTAGAAGTTTACAGAAGCATTACTTCTCGGTTACTACTTTTCTAGCGCGGTCTTACAATTCTTAACAAAGGCATGAATTATCTGGGGGGAACCATGTATTTGATCCTGCTTGTGGTTATCTCTCAGGGACCTAATGCCTAAATGTGCCACCAGCAGAAGACTGCTCACTATGAAAGGCTATGTGTTTTTATAATCACTCCATACAGGAAGTGATCATAAAGTGGAAACCCTTCAATATCCCTGCTCCCCTACCCCACCTCAACCCTAGTACAGCCAAACTGCGGCAGGAGTCCTTGTCCCTTTATAAGTCACAGCTGCAGAAGCCTCTTTCACTTCTTTCCCAGCGGCGCAAATCCCATTTTCACTGCCATCTTCCTCGGGAAAATTCAGTACCTGAAGACGGTGATGGCAGCTGCTGGGGAAAGTTCCGGTCTTTCTGTGGAGGGGGACCTCACTAATAGTGCCAGGGAAGGCAGAGTCCTGGCCATCAGTCACTGTACCCCAGGTTACCGAGAAAAAAATATCACAAGCTCGGCTGAGGTTTAGGACTAGTTGGGAACTAAACTAACATAGGAAACTGCTTTTTGTAACCCAAAGGATCAAACTAATTTTGAGCTTTTAGGCCAGGGTCAGCCAAGCCCTCACGTAACAGACATAAAGAGCCAAGTAGAAAGAGATTCCCACTGTCCTGGGGCGGGGGGAAGGCATAGAATATCCTACTTCTGCTGTGGGGCAGAGGTCTGGAGGGCTGTGGCTTTTGCTTTCTTATTCTCCAACACAAAAGGAACATGTCAAGAAATGAAAAGAAAGAAAGAATAGGAAGGAGAAAGGGGAGGAGGCATAACAAACCAAAGGTAAAGCATCAGTGGCTGGCTGTCGGAGGTCTGCCTGGCCGACACATGCACCAGGGAGGGACTCAGCCGGGAGCGCTTACCAGTAACTTGGTCTGATAGATTTCTAACCCTTTAAAGAAATTGGCCATGAAGGCCTCAGGCTTCTCAACTTTCTGACCACGCCGTCGCTTCTTTTTCTTTGTCACGTCTGCCCACAGATACTCTGCTTGCTCTTCCTCTTTGGCTTTGTCCTCCTTTTCTCTGTCTTCCATGCTGCAGGGACAAGAAACCCACTCAGTAGGGGTGGAGAGAGGTAGGTTTGGGCCCAAAAACAGGCTAAAAGTTAGAAGGGTGGAAGGGTTTAGAAGGGTGGGAGAGTGGAACTGTGCCTCAAAAGCAGACTCCTAGGGTCTTTAGCAACCCACAGTGGGTAGACATCAAATTTATATTCGAAGGGAAGTGATCCTTTTGATGATCCATGGTCACAAATGCACATAGTGATATACAAGTTTGTACTCTTCCTTCTGACATTAGGCTTCACAATATTTTTTCAGAAAAGTTATTCTTTCTTTTCCAAGCTTTCTTAGAAGTTAGCAATATTCCCCACTCATCTAAGCTTGTGGCAGGAATTAAATATTTATAAAAGAGCCTCGCACAGATAATAGATATTTAATAGATATTAGATGTTATGAAGTTGCTAAGTGTAGGTGTTCGATAATTTGTTTGGTCAACAGTGAAACTGATCTACGATTGGGATTATATAGTTATAAATACAATATGTGTATTATAGAGCTGAGGTGAAAAGAAATATGCCTTGGGCTTATAAATGTCTATTGTTTGTATTAACAGAAATCAGGTTTTCTATTTACTATAGCAATAGCATAGTAGATACTATCGAGAGCTATCTGCCACAGCAATCAGCATAGTCCATTTTCCCAAGAACTTACTCTGCCTTCTCGGGTTCTACTTTTCCTTCCACTTCATGTGCTGCCTTCATCTCTGCTGCCTGGATAAAAATGACAATTAGTTAAGGTTTCTTTGAGCCCATGATGAGCCACGTCATTGTCGCAGCCTTGTTGGTTTCAGGCTAGGTCCTTTTCCTCTTCATGTTTCGGCTTCTCTCAGAATTGCAAAATGTACTTGTCCTGCTATATATTAAGCTGCTCTGGAGTGATGCCAAGACAGGGATTTCAGACTTTCGGAGATTTCAGGTGGCTCTCTACTGCTCAACCAGGAAACCTGTGCTCGAACCTTGAGAGCCCCAGTGTAGTAGTCTTACTGCCCCATGGGAGAAGAGGGACGCTACACATCAAGCCAAGTCTGGTCCAGAACCCATGTCATCCAACACGCTTTCTGCTTTCTCTCAGTCCCCTTGCCCCACCCTAAGCCCCCTCTGATGACCACCATACTTAGAATAAAGCCAAGTTCCTCACCAAAGCCACCACATTTACACGATTCTGGGCCTTTCTAGCCTCATCTTGTACCACCTCATTTGTTGTTTCTATAGCAAATACTCAGCCATTTCCTTTCCCGGAACATCCCAAGTCCTTTTGTGTGTTAGGGCCTTTGCACCAGCCATCTGCTCTGCCTAGAATATGACTGCTTAGCTTTCCATGTGCCTGTCATCCTTTAGGACGTGGCTCAGATGACATCTTTTCAGAAGCCTCCTCTCTATCCTAGTTATAGCAGGGCCCATGTCCACTCTGTTAGCTCGTTTGTCTATTGTACCATGCATGGCAAATGGTAATTATTTATTTGTTGTCTTCTAGACAAACTAGAGGTTAAGTTTCACAAAAGTTAAAAGGTTGTTTCTTCTGTTAATCAAGGTATTCACATATTGTAGAACACAGCTGGGAACATGTCCCAGAATGAATCTCTCTTATGTATCAAATTGTTCTGGGCTGTAGGCTCTGCTGGGGAGCAAAGCACAGCGAATGAATGAAGTAGTAAGAATGCGCATGGTTCTGATACTTTCTTCCCTGACTCTCTATGCCAGGTGAGAGTTCTCACCTATACATTTCCGTTTCCTGACATTTCTCCTTCTGAGCAGACTTCATGCTTACATTGACTTGTCAATGTCTATCTTCTTCACTAAACTACAAGGACCAACATTTCTCACAGATTACTCTACTCTCACAGTCTAAAACAGTGACAAGTATATATTTTCAATAAATAATAAGGGAATGAGTAAATACAAGTCATTGTTGAGTAATCTTTGGGTTCTCGTCGCTCCACACTCCCGTCTGCTGCAGGAATGGCACTGTCGGTTAGATATTGCGAGAAGAGGGACAACTGCTACCTCATTAATTTCATGTAGCAGACTGAAGTGCTGCATGAAGAGTGGGAGCATCACAAGGCATGTGCCAGGCATGATCAGTCTCACTGGGAGCTACACCAAATCATGACATCAGGTGGGCCTTTGCGTATACATGTAGCAGTGTTACCTCACAAGAAAACTCTCCTCTTACCTTAAACCTTGTTCTCTATGCTTTTGGCTCACTCAATAAACCTGTGAACTGTGAAAACTAACCCGATAAGAGCCTGGAGCAAGGTGAAGGTCTCAGATCTCTTGTTTGAAATCTGCAATGCAAACTGAAGACCACTAATCAACTAAACACTGAGATAACCAGCTAAGTCTCAATTCCCTCAGACATGGCAGAGCTTGAATTGTGAGACAGGGGCATAATCGCAGCAGAGTCAGTGTCAAATATAGTGTTGGCTCCCAGGCAAAGTGTCTATACTCACTGCAAAATATAGTAGCAAGTTTTTTGCGGGGGATAAGGGCAGAAACAAGTCATGCTTACCTGTGCTTTCCTTTTCTTCTGCACGGCACTCTCTAATGTAGGGGGCTCATCCTTGCCAATCATTTCAGAGAGGTCACCCAAACCCACGTCGGGCCCATGCTTTAAACCACCTTCTTTCTTTGGGTGGAGTCCAAAGAGGTCTGACATGATGTCTGTGTCCCCCTTCTCACCCTTCACGCAGTGCACTAGCTCAGCGGCGAGACTCGGTTCAAGCCCTTCTGGCCTCTCGGCCTCCATGGTGTCATCATGGATCCCGAACTGGGTTGGGTCTGGCATGTCACCCAGGATCTTGGTCACTCTGATGTTTTTTGCTCCTTCTACCAGGCCCCCTCCAAACACTGTGTTCCAGAGGATCTGAAAGATCCCTCCTAGTACGGTGAAGAACATCTGGAACAGCCCCAAGAAAAACATCCAGAGAAAGGAGAAGAAGACCTTCAGCAGCTCCTTCACGGTCATCTTCCTGACGTTGCGGTACTGCCTCCGGAGGTTTCTCAGGGTTGCCCTCTTTAGGAGGTTGGCGACGTTTCTCTTTGCGGAGGCACAGGCCATGGTGAATGCAGATGCAGGCTCGAAAGACTTGTCTTCCTCCTCCTCGCCCTCCGCTTCTAACACATATAAAGAATCTTCACTATCTTCCTCCTCCTCTTCTGGCCTATCGGCTGAATCAGATTCAGAGATCTGAGACGCCAACTGCATCTCAAAGATTGTGTCCTCACAGAAGTTCACAAACAGCTCCATCTTTTCTTGCTCCCCACCTTCATTGACAACATCAAAAATGAACTGCCGCTTAGACTCCTTCACTTGAGGTTTCTCCCACTGAGTTCGACTGGATTCGCTGATCTCAAAATAAACACGCTCGATTTTCTTGGCTCCACCCATGATCTCAATTCGGCCTAAGTACGGTTCGAAGTAATTTAGCACACTTTCCGCGGGGTCCAAGAGACACTTCAAGCGCGAGTCATTAGGCATGTGTTCAGAAAGATTTGTCAATAACACCGCCACATTAAACCCTATGTCCTTGGCCGGCTCGTGGAACCGGTCCACAAAATCGATGTAATTAAACATGTCATTTTCATCAGCTTCTGCGCACGACAGGAGAAAGTCAATCTCCGACTGTGTATACTGCTTTTGCCCTTCCATGGCCTTCTGGAATTCCTTTTTGGAGATGATCCCTTTACCATCTGGGTCGTATTCTTTGAAGGTGTCTGAGCTGGTTAAGTCTTTAAGTTTCAAGAACATGTCAAAGAATTTCAAGATCATTTCTACATTAGTAGATGATTCTACCAGTGTGTCAACCATTTGCTTGCCAATAGTTCCATTTACCACATTCCCTGTGAGGCAGGTTCAAAAAGACATACAAATATATAAATAAACCCAAGCCAATAGATAACTGGTCAAGTAGCTAGTTTTAGAAGCGTTTTGTGCCAAATTAGTCAGTTCTTTTCTGACCATGATGATTTGGAAATGGGTGGGAGGGAGCAGCAAGCCATAAAGACTACACCACTAGGAGCCGAGGGAGAAGAAACAATGGGAAGATGGAGATGGCCACACCGTGGCCTTTTGTTCTGGCACGGGGCCTGGGAAGTGGTTTTGTTAGTAGATTACTGGGGACATATTGGGATATGTGGTAGCCCTCTTTTCCCCTTAGACCTAGGAGGGTGCCCAAGTAGATGGCTGGCATACACACTGGCAGCCAGATGTATTGAAAAGCAATGGGGAGAAGGAGAGGATAGGGAAGAGCAAAGCTTGGAGGTTTTCCCCAGTTCATTCTGGCTTTCCTACTGACATAAAATGAGTTGGTTTCAGGCTTTGTCCATCAGACTATGTGCCTCTCACTCATTTTTTCTTTCTGAAAATTTGGCATTCTAACCAATAGCACATGGCATCGATGACCTTCCAGAAAGATCATCTGCATGATTAGTAAGGTTAGTGCTTGGACCAATTACAGTTGTGTGAATGCCTAGTTATACCAAACAGCCCAACCTTCCAGGAGGGACAGAAGCATCACCACCATGTCCTGAAGGAGATCCAAGAGTTCCTTCAGCAGCTCGATCTGACTGGAATCCTAGAACAGAAACAGGAGATACCCCTGAGCTATCTGATCCCTCAGCAAAGTACAGGGCAGCGAGCAAGAAGAGCCTGCTCTGGAAAGGTTAGGTGAAGGCTGTGTCAAGGTCAAGAATGAACCCCCTTCTCATGGTGAACGAGGATGTCTTATCCTCCACCCTCTGTAGCTGGGGAGGTTCGCTGTAGCAGGACTCATCCAACAGAACTTTACATTTTTTCTTTTGCTGGTACAATGTGGCAGATATACCAATTGTTGTCCAAAACTACTAAACAACCTGATCCACCAAAGAGACTTCAGATGTCTCTGATAGTTTATGTTGTCTTTTCTATACTGGAGAACTACTAATGAGATTCATAGAGTTACTATCATAATTGATAAAGGTATCAAGTTTATAGTTACCAAGTCCGTTCTCCTTTCTCTGTGAACTAGACTGTCCTGATTCTAGCTAGTGGTGTTCTAGGAGCTACTGGCTCCCTAAAATGATATGTAATTGAGACTATTCCTCCAGGTGGTTTGGAATCTAGTTTGTTTGGCTTTAATTTCAGAAACGCAGGCAGAGTACCACTATATTAGCTCTGTGCTTTACACCTATGTCATAGAAGGAAGTTATCCGCAGAAGATCTAATCTGAGGGCGAAATTTAAATTAGGAAATGATCTTGGAAGAGTGATCTGACAGAAAAATTTAAAAAATGTTTTTGGGTCACACTTCTTTTATACATTCTCTCTCTTTAAAAAAGACAGAGCTCTTTGCCTAGCCCTTCGAGTTTCTGAGGAGATTTCCCCTACATGGTGTGTGCCATACCTACATAGAATGTAGCATAGAGGCATAGAATATTAGAGCTGAGAAGAGACCTCAGAGATCATCCATTCTAACTCTTAATATTTAATGAAAGCAAAAACCAGAAATGGGAAGTGACTTTCCAAAAGTCACTCAACCTGGGCTCCCGTCTCCTGAGCCTCTATACCACACGGGCCTTGTTGACAAAGAAGTGAGCGTAGTATGCCAAATTAGTAACCCTCCCAAGAACACTCTCCTCCCATAAGGCCAGAGTCAAAAGGGGAAAAATGAAAGGGTTAAATAGCACATTCCAGAAGAGAGGAGGCAGATGTGACAGCCTTGAAAATTTTAGATACACATCATTTAAATTAGTGCTGCAAATGTTACTCTAATCAGCCTGAAACACATCCTAAAGTTCTCCCTCATGTGTTGCCATGGAGAGAGGTGATCAACTGCTACATATGCTACATTTATTTGCTCATAATAAATGCTCTGAGTGATTCTGATTCATCTTGCCAGAGAGATGGGGAGGGAGAAGGAAGCAAAGGTGGGAAAGAAAGTGTATGTGGATGACAGAGACATGCAACATTTGACCAATCGGGAAGGATGGACACAGTGTTCGTACACTGACATGACAGGGACAAGAAAGCAAAAAGGATTAGCACCATTAGAAGCAAATGTTGAGGCAATTTCAAAGACAGAAGGTTGGTGGGACACAAGGAAGGAAGCTGCATTCATGCACAAGCCTATCTGGGACCCCCTGGTGGCATTCGATCCTGTCTCCCATTTTGGCCCTCAGTTTTAAAAGTGAGATTCAATCTACATGGCTTTTTCCAGCCTTTGATCGAGCAGCCACATCCACAACGGAAAAACCAAAGGCAGAGGATCTTTGAGCATTTCACACCAACACAATGTGTGGGGAGCAGGCCACAGTACCTGAGAGAGTTTCATCTGCATGTTAGCAAATACGTGGAGGAAGCCGACCACCGCGTCCCACAGCCTGCTGTGAGCCAGACTCTGCTGGTTCCCAATGCAAGGGCCCTGTGGAGAGGAGGACGGCCTGATTCTCTAGCAGCATCACACGGTGCTCTGAAGCCTGCTGCCGTAAGGGTGTCTGATGCCTGCTTATCTGAGCAGATAGGCACTTTCCCCAAATCACATATTTCAGAGCTCAATATTTTCCCAAGTTATTACTTCCCCCCGCCTTTCTGATCATAGGATAATACGTCTAGGAAAAAACCACTAGGGATTTCAAACTCTAGTGATTTTGGGAGATTTTCTTTTAGCTTCTGAAAACATCCTTCAAATAATATCTTACACTGACAAACAATATTTAAAATAGCTCAATGCTGTGGTTAGTGCAGGGCTGAAGAGTCCTCCCGCCCACCCTTGCCCACACTTGCCCCTCAGAGGCCTTCTCTAGAACTCAAGGGCTCTGCAGATACAGTTTGAAAACCAGGCCTCAGTTTGTCTACTGTTTTCAAATGAAGATACACATAATGCTATAACCATGTGACCATCTAATTGAGTAAAAAATGTGTATCGGTAATAGTCCTAGTGTTCAATCACTTCTAGGTTTTTATTATCTTTAACCTAAACTTCAGAAACAATATCATACCTTAAATATCATTCCAAAAGCCAAACATAGAGGGATGATTTAATTATTAGTGTGCATTTTCCATGATATTAACCTTCAAGTTTTTGAAGATCCTTGTTGAACCAGCACTCTTTTCTTCTTAACTCTTCCTTATAGCCATTTTTTCCTAGCCTTTAACCAAACTTGAATCACTCTTAAGTATGAAAGTTCTGATAAAGGACACAGTCGTGGTAGGGTTCCCAAGGAAGCGGTGTGCAGGAGAAACACTGCCTGCATCCTCAGTCACATAGCTTATTTAAAAATCACTGTTTACATACATTCAGTTTTGATACCTAGAAGTTACGGTATTCTTTTGGAACAAAATTGCCTGTTGAAAGAAATCCACTGTCACAAAAAATGAGCTTCTTGGGGCTGGGGATTTAGCTCAGTGGTTAGCGTGCTGGCCTTGCAAGTGCAAGGCCCTGAGTTCAGTCTCCAGGACCACCCACCCCAAAAGCTTCCCTTTTGGGTTAAGTGCTCCAGGGGCAACTTCTGAAGATAAGGATGGGTTTTGCCCAGATCAAATCAGATGTAAGTCAAATACATCCAATGATCTCCTTAGTATTTCACCTTCTGTAGCACTTTGTTGGTTCCTAGGTTTCTCTCTCTCTGTTCGTCCAGTACTTGAGTGAGGCAAGGGTTAATCTCCCCCTTAAAATCCTCTTTTTCAAGCTGGTAGCCTTAGTTTTGTGTTTATTTTAATGAGAAAATATGATCTGAATGAACTAATTGGCTTATCATATGGATATTTATTAGATGAAAATCTAATGTTTTTCATAGAACAGATTTTTGGTGTGTAACTCATGAAGAGAGACACTCAAAACTCTTAGGCTCCTGGCCTACAGAATGTTCCTTGGGAAAGAAATGAAAGTGTATAAGAAAATGCTCAAGATATTCCCTGTTTCTTTCCTTGATTTTCTTTCCTATTGCAGCAAGGCTGATAAAATTGTTGACATTACATTCCTTGTGAGACTATGCACAATTCTATTTCTGCAGCTTTTCCCAAAGGCTGATCTAGAACATATTTCCTCCTCCATAGCCATCCACATCTCACACAGTCTTCTAAAAACCAAGCTCAGTGGCTCTGAGGGACCTTCTCTTCCTCCAAACTCACACAGATACAGTTCTGAAGCATAGCATATATGGCTATTTCAAACCATGCATGATCATATCAAATAATTTCCTTGTGTATATGAATTTCCTTATCCTTTTTAAGGATAGTGGCCAATTTATTAAACTTCTTTTCATGAACCACTGTATAGAGCACCAGTTAAATGTTTTTTTTAATGAATAAATGAATGAAAATCTTATTCATGAGTCTCCTGGTTATGATATTATAAGGATGAAGTGTTAATTTTGCTTAAAATCTTATATGACAGAGGGCTATGATATGGCTGCTGATTTTATGGAAAATTATGCCTGAAAACATCCTCTTTTCCTTTTTCACAGTAGGTAGACACTATAGACAGGAAATAGAGAATCCTATGAATAGAGAAGGACCACTGAAAGACCTAGACATTCAACCTGAAATTCATTCGTAGTACTGACTGCCACTGTACATAGTTTATGTGCTTCTGAAATTACTTTCCATAGAGTTAATTTCTGAAATAACTAGTAGGAGCTCATGGATTCTGTTTTTAATCTATAGGTGAGATAATATCCCTTATCCCTTTACTTCATCATCCTATCAATAATTTTATAATTCACTCTTCATGCTTATTAAAATCAGATATTTGGCAAGCCACAGTAGGGGACATCTGTAATCCCAGCACTTGGGAGGCTGAGGCAGAGGATCACTGAGAGTTTGCAGCCAGCCTGAACTACATAGCAAGACCATGTCTCAACAACAAACAAAAACAAACAAAAAAAACAACCCCCCCAAAAAAACCCAAAATATAAAATACAATAAAATCAGATATTGATGGATCAAACAGTGTTCTAGACATGAAGAATTTTAAGTTGAATAAGAAATTTCTGTCCATGAAAAGTTTTCAGTCTAGGATGAAAAGCAAAATGTAACTAGATAAATGTAAATCAAGTGTGACAACACTTGAGTAGGTGCCAGTGGGGAAATCACAAACTGTGGTTCTCAGAAAGTGCAAGTACTATTGGTTCGTATTTCTAGATAAGACATTCTGTCAGCCACAGGGCTGGATGTACAGTCCACTCTGTGCATTCAGATATTCTGTAGGGAATACAAAAATGGGATCATTAAAAAAGTTCTCTTTGTTTTCTAGTCTGTACTCATTAGCACATACCTGGATGTACTCTGTAAGAGAATTGAAAATCTGCTTGGTGACTGCGAGAGCTTTAGAAAAATTGTGCTGTCCAGATTCATCAATGATGTCCTTCCCTGAATAGTACCAGTAGAAATCACTGATGGATTCCTAAAAACAAACAAGTAGAATTTAGTATTTCTCAGACTTCAGTCAGTGAAGTTGGACTCCAATGAGCATGAGGAGACTCCTACATCTCTATGAGCTCCTTGCTCTGATGGGAGCCAGGGCTCTGTGAAGAAGGACAGAGATCTCTGAGTCCTTGCATCTTTCAGGCACAAACTCGTCTTCCTAGGGAAGAAGACCGGAGAGAGGACAGCCCTCAGCACCTGGGAGACCGTAATATAGGACAACTTATTCAACATGAAAGATGGATACTGAAGGTAATTATCATCCATATAATCCTAACAATAGCAACAGCATGATAGTGAACATTTGAGGTGATGTTCTGAGCATGCTACTCATATTACCTCTCTCCACCTTCACTGTGTCCTACCCGTTTTATAGATGAAGAGACGAGATTGCAGGGAAGGTAAATAGATTGGTCCAGGTTCCCCGAAAGTGGCAAAATCAGGATGAGGGCTCAACCAAGAGAAAGAGAGAATCCTTTTCCACAGTTATGTGGATTTTTCTCAATAAACTTTGAATGTTTATGCAAGCAATTAAGCTCAGTGTGTCCCAACACTAACAATCTGGAAACTCATTCTCGTCACCTGGTATAACTGGTTTTTTTCTTTTGTTGTTGTTTTGTTTGTTTGATACTAGGGATTGAACCCAGGACCTCCAGCCCTTTTAAGAAGTTGTTAAATTTTGAGACAGGATCTCACTAGTCACTAAGTTGCCCAGGTTAGGCTCAAATTTGTGATCCTCCTGCCTCAGTCTCCCAGAGTGCTGGGATTACAGGAATGCGATACCACCTCTGGTACCTTGTATGATTCTTTTTCCTATGAAATCTTCTGTACTCATTTACAGGTTGTCTAGTAGCTCTTGGGTACTGGAGCTAGGTTTTCACTGGCAAAGCTAAAGTAAATCAGCATTTTATAGAAGATAATTTGGCATTTAACCTTTTCCCCCTAGTTTTTTTTTTTTTTTTTTTTTTTTTCCTTTTTCAGTACTGGGGATTGGACCCAGGGCATTTTCACTGAGCTATAACTCCAAACCTTTTTTAGTTTTTATATTCAGACAAGGCCTTCCTACATGGCCTAGGTAGTGCTCGAACTTTCAATACTCTTGCCTCAGCCTCTCAGAGTGCTGGGATTACAGGTGGTGCCGCCACACCCGGCTCCCCTACTTCAGTCTTTAAACACAATTTTTAGGCTTTAGTTAATTTGTGGTATATGGACATAGATTATAAATGCTTTCATTATTGGGGCTTGATTGTACAGACAGTCCCCCACTTAGGAGGGTTCAATTTAGGATTTTTCAACTTTACAATGGTGTGAAAATGATAGGCACTCTGTGGAAATCATACTTGGAACTTTGAATTTCGGTCTTCTCCTGGATCAGCAACATGTGGTATGATATTCTCTCAGTGCTGGGTAGGGCCACAAGCGACAGCTCGCAGCCAGCCAGGTGTCACTAGAGTAAACAGCTGACACCCTGTGGTGCACTGTGTCACTAAGCTGTGGTACTGAGGAGGCTATGTGTACTAAACGCACCATCTGCTTACCATGGACTTCTTGGGACACAGCCTCACTGTAAGCCCAACAGCATCTGTGTCCTGGGCTTCCCTGATCCGGTATCGCTGTCTGCACCTTGTGGAGGTGAAGCCAAGAGGTCGTTTCTCCAGACTCTCCTACTCACCTGCAGACGCAGCAGGTAGTCCACGGTGCTGATGATGATGTTCACGGTGGTGGTGTTGCCCATCTGAGTCCGCAGGAAGTTCTGAAAGTCTGAGAACAGCGGTGCTGGGTCAGAGGCCTCCCTCACCACACCCTCTCAGCTGAGCGCGAAAGAGGTGCGCTATGCATATTGGAGGCCTGTCAGTCTTGAGGGTCACAGATGTGTTCTGAGCGCTCTCAACTGGGTGACGCCTGAATCGGAACTTAATAACCCCTAAAAGGCTAGATAACTAGGACTGGGGATTCTAGAAACAGTTTAGCCTTGGTGGCACAAATTAGCATTAGCCATAAAGTTTAAACTCTACATACAGATGTCCTTGGATTAGCAACTTATTTTATCATGTGGGACATGCTGAACTGAATCCTAATCTTGCAGTCAATGTTGTTTTCCCTTGACAAATCAATATAGTTCCACTTACCACTGTTATGTCCTTCACAAAGTAACTGTAGGAATCTAAAGAGATCACGCGTGAACTCATCATTCTGGAGTACTTTTTCACCTTGAAAAACATAACACACGGGTGAGTGAGTGGCTTCTCAATAGGGAACACTTTCTAATGCAAATGACTGCAAAAGTAGTAAAGGAGTTGTGCCAGAACAGGTAGGAAAAAGAACTTTGGATAAATCATGATAAACCCAATTAATTTGGAGCTCAGGCTGCGGAGCACAGAGCACAGCAAAGGTACATTATTTAGCCCCAAGATGCGTTTGTAATGAGAACAACTAGGATAATGGCAGTAAATGGTTCACAGTCCATAACCCATGCTTTACAGATGGAATAAACGCCTTTAAATGAGCATCAAATAGCTGAGTTAAACTTGACATGCAACCACAAAACCTAAGATGTATCTGTGCTTTAGCAATTAAATTAGATCTCTCAGGAGTCACACACAGGGTAGGAACTCGGGTCAGAGATGCAAACTTACCGCGCTCACGAACTATGACTGGCAATAAGAGAAAATAGAAGAGGACAAAGTAAGGAAACCATAAACACCACAATAAACTGTCTTTAGCTAACACTGGCTCTGTGACCGCATCCAGCCCGGATGCTGCCTGTATCAAAGCTACTGATGGAAACGCCTTGCTTAGATGGAGCAAGTCTTGGCAGATTCGGAAGTGGGGATCAGGGACTCTAACTAGAAAAAGATTTAATCAGGAAGACAATGGCCTTGACATTCATTAGTTACTTACGTGTTCCTTCTTCAGTAACCATCCCCAGGCCTTCAGCTTTATTCTGCCTCTCAAATGCATTCAAATCAAGGACACTTTTAACAGACAGACAAAAACAAGGTTCAGGGCTGTGAACACTGGGAAAATGGATTTCTAATGCCAATGTGTCTATAGACTAAGGGTATCTTGTCTCTGTGCTTTTATAAATGAAATTAAGCACAGTGTGGTTCAAAGTCTAACAGCTCCTTTGCTTTGGGCCAGGCAGTCTTGTTAAGGAAGCTATAAACTTCCAGATTTCAGAGGCTACACCCACTGAAGAACTCTGTATCATTCAGGAATCAGTAGAAGCCAAGATTTCTTTGCCAGCTTTCTAAAGGCAGAGTTGTCCCTCGGTGTCCCTGAACTTGTGACAGCTATCTTGTTTTGTTCCTACTTCCCCCAACCTTCTTAGTCACAACTACAGGGACATTTTATTTAAGTCAGGAAGCCCTCTTAACAACGAAGCACATTATTTGAAGCATTGTATGAGCACATTATTTTCAAGTAGGGATCCTTCTATTTTACTAACATAGCCCAACTCTTTTCCATGATGAAAGGTTTCATAAAACCAAGGTCTTATAAGAATATAGCTTTTAGGGAAGCTTATGGCTGAGTCCATTAAGACTAAAAATGTGACCTTCCTTGTACCACTAGGCAGAGGAAGTGACTATCAGCCTGGAAAAATAACGGCATCCTTTTTTCTTTTATCACATATGTTCTGCAGTGTAGATGTATTTTCAACAGAAAATAGTGAAATTTCTATTGCTACCTCTGTTGCTTTGTTCCTGAGTTCTGCTATAAAAAGGGCTGCTCAACAACAAAACTATCCTTCCGTACTGGTTTTGCTGTCAGGGGAGGATAACATGGAAAGGACATCTGGATCTAGTTGCTTTGAAGCAGTTTTGATTTTGAACTTGTGCAACACATATCTGATCCTTACTTCATCCCTAAACACCCATATTGAATGTTTCAATTTCTCTACTGCTTAATATTTTACAAATATGTATTCTTTTTCTAATCGTCAAAACCCATTAAGACATTTTAAAACTTCGGTTACAAGTCAGTTGGCATGTAAGTGTATGTCACCTGCCCCTCCACACCATCATTATAAGCAAATTATAAACAAATGTGGCAATATTAAGTACTACAGAATACTGGAAGAGCTCTTAGAAATTTAATGGAGAATTTAAAGAGCAATGTGGAACTTAATTGCCTTGATTTTTGCCATCTCTGAGTCCACATGTACTATTTTACCCTCGGTGAGTCAGGTCTGGCAATATTACATTTTCTTTTCCTGGGAGAGAAAATAAACTAATAGATTGTTGGTGGGGAAAAAAAATAGATCTGAGAATAAGGGATCATACTGCAGCTCAAATATGCTCCTTATTACCCAAGGGTATAATAGTTAGCCAATCAAATAAGGTTAGCAAAATTATGAACTTTACCAAAAGAAAGGATGTTCCTCCTCCAATTTTCAAACGGAAAACATAATGTTCCATTTTAAATCACATTACTTGGAGGCAAATGAGCTAAATTATTACAACTTTGATATTTTTTAGAATAAGCTGCAGACTATTCAAAATAAACATGCATTTTAGAGAATAGGGTGGCACTTCTTTAAGATTCCTAGGTCAGTTCTGAGATAAGCAAGCATGGTGACCTGAGGACTTTCGGTTATATGTCCTTTATTTGTCAGAGGGTTCAGCCATGAGGGGCGGCTGGCAGAATTTGCTAACATAAACTGATGTACTGATGCTTTGTTTTTACGCTATGTCAGAATGTTCCCATGCCAGGATGAATCACTGTCCAAATGGATGTGTCTAAGTATGTACCCACCAGATATATATTCAAGCTCAAAGAATCATTAAAGATAAAAGGACCTAATAAAAATAGAGGATGAGTCATAGGGAGGAATTCCTGCTTTTCTATTCTTTTTTGACTTGACTTTTATGGGCATATATGTTTGAGAAGAAACTGCAAGTAGACACCGAGCCTCCTAGGATGGCAACCTAAGGAAAAAGGAGGTAAGGAAGGCAATTAAAGACAACAACAGTGGGGAAGTGTGTGTGGATAATGGAGATTATGTATTTCCTTCTGAATGTAAACCCTTTTGGATGCAATTCAGAAGTATTTGAAAGAAAACCTTTCGTCCTGGCTTCCTACAGTAGGTGACTCCTGAGCCCTCTCTCAATAATTCTATGATAAACCAGTAATTTTGTATATCCTCTTCTGCCTCCTTTTCTATCGAATAGTGAAGAGTTTCTAAAAATGCTGAATGATTTTCTCATATTTACCTGCAAGACTGCATAAGACCAGAAAGGCTTTGAAAGAACCCAGCATCTTTTTTCTCCTTTAAGTAATCTAGCATTTTCTGCAAGAAAGACACATTTAAATCCATGAACACTATACCACAAGTGCTGAACCTCCTTGTCTTGTTAGAGAAAGGGAAAATGCCCAGCCACAGACCCCACAGTCCACGCATACTATTTTACCCTTGGTGAATCAGGTCTGGCAATATTACATTTTCTTTTCCTGAGAGAGATAATAAACTAATAGATTATTGGTAGAGAAAATATAGATCTGAGAATAAGGGATTATACTGCAGCTCAAATATGCTCCTTATTACCCAAGAGTACAATAGTTAGCCAGTCGAAGGTTACCAAAATTATGAACTTTACCAAAAGAAAAGAAAGGATGTTCATCCTCCAGATTTCAAATGGAAAACATAATGTCAGAATCAGCCATGGACTTAAAAATCCAAACCAAAAATCATACATATCTGAGCCACACTCTCTACATATGGAATCAGATGACAGGTGAAATTTATTTTATAAAGGCTCAATAGTATTTCTGCAGCAGAACAGATCTTTTACATTCATGATTTGTTGCTTGGAGTCTCTTCTACTTGGGAAGAGAGTAATGTTTATAACACAGGGGATGTAGAATCTGAAGTGCAGGTCAGTATTTCTTTTTTGGTTTTTTGAAACAGGGTCTTGCTATGTAGTTCAGGCTGGCCTTGAACTCACTACATAGTCCAGGCTGACCTCAAATTTGTGGCAGTTCTCCTGCCTCAGCCTCCTGAGGGCTGGGATTACAGGCATGTGCCACCATGCCAGGCTTAGGTCAGTATTTCTTTCACAAGAGCCTTTGTTTCTTGTGTTCTCTGTTATTGGGAAAGTAGGAATTTTGTCTGATATATTAATTTTTTTTTAATTAAGAAAAGGATGCTGCAATATGGTCAGTTGATAGTGATGGAAGAGAGAAGGAAGGGACTAAGAAAATGACAGTTTCATTTGGGATGAGCTAAAGGCTGGTAAAAATGATGTGCAATATAGTAATTATAAATCTGAAGACTCTCCAAGGACCTGGAATATAACATCATGAGCATCAAAAGTCTGTTTGAACCTTCACTTTTCTGTGCAGACAGGTGCTTTTTTCTTTTTGCCGTATGTGATACACAATATTTATATCTGTGTTGGGGTACTGGTACAGATATATATCATATCTTAATCACTTTTCATCCCATTACTCCCTACTCAGATCTTTTCCCCATCTCCAAGATGTGTCTTTGAGACTACAATGTAAGTGAAATAAATCACAGGCAGTTAAAAATTGCATGGTTCCTCTTGTATGAGAAACTCAAAATATAAACAAACACAGAGTCAAACAGATGCTTTTAGCCATAGCCTGCAGTGCCCAGGAGACGCTGGCACATTTCTGTCTTTGGCGGCCAGATTTATTTTAGATAATCAAATGAGTCCATGGAATGATCCAGGCGCTCCACTCTATGTTGCTTCATCTGCCCTTATTTAATACTCACTAGAATGTAAGCTGCATGACAGAAAGGATTTTTATTTTTATGATCCACTGCTACACCCTCTGCCCTTACAGAGGAGCCTGGCATGGTCAGTGATCAGTGAATAATTGCTCAACGAATGAATAAAGGACTAAGTATGCAGGGTTATCAACCCCCCACTCTAAGCTAGTGTTGAGGCCCCTTACTCATTATAAGGCAGCTAATGAGTGAAAGGGCTGAAATAAACACCTAATGATTAAAAAACTTCCTCTAGAAAAAAAAATTTTTTTGTAGAAAATCATCTGGTGAAAAAAGAAAACGTTTTCTTTTTAACCCTAGATAAAACCTCTTTACTAACTGCACATCTGCCAGTGGACGCCCAGCCTTGTTTTTTTCTGAGTTTGCAGCTACTGGGATATAATTGGCCACGCAGGACAAACACCAGCAAAGTGATTCTGGGAGGCCCCTCACGGTAGCAGTCACCTCTTCCCTGCAGCATGGTGGCTATCAAATGGGAGCCCCCCAGGAACTCTGCACAGCTTCCCCTGAGTCCCCATTACCTGTTGCACACCAGCGTTGCCTCCGTTCAGAATGGCGATCCCCAGCTTCAGAGTCTCAACCACCATGGGGCTCATCTCGCCTGCCAGGGTGAAGATGAGATTGAGTCACCCAGGTGACAGGGTGGCAAATCACGCCTACTGGACTTTATCGGGACTTGCTAACAATGCCTATGCCATGTGTGATGTCTCTGTGGTAGTTACACGGGCCCATCCAGAAGTGAGGAACGGCACCTTTGCTGGCGCTTATCATCTGCAGGACCATCTCTGCGGCGCCACGCTCATGCAGCTGAGCCTGCTGGTAGAGGGTTTTCTGCTTCTCCATCTCTTTCTCCTGGGGGGAAACATCACAGGGAAAAGCTCTGTTCTCTAGCCCTCCAACTACCCCATGTCCACCCGCATGCTCCCGTCTCCTGTCCACGTTCCCTGTGAGGGAATTCACTGGGGTAAAGTGAGTTGAGAGAGAATCTTTAGCTGTCTTAGGAAGGCTACATATAATATCAGAGAAAGCAAATCTCTAAAATTTATTTATGGCTATTATCCAGCTTTCCAAAATTGCCTACCCATAAGTCACTCATACTTTGGTGCTGAATTTTCCATTCTTTGTACTGACAGGTAACACAGTCTCTTCCCCTTTGAGGCCATAATTAGAGGAGGCCGCCCAAGATTAAGGTAGGTGTGATTTCAGTGTTCTGTCACACAGGGATCGCGGAGAGCACAGTTTAAGTGCGTCTGTCTGAATGCAGGAAGTACCTGTTTATCTAAAATGCTCACACCATGGTTAACAGTCGCCTTCTACCAGACATGGGCTACCAGAATGTCGAAGTTCTCCATGATTGTAATTACGTTCCTCTACTTCTGTCATGTTCTGTTGGTACTCTGTCTTCTAGAGTACCCTAAAATTGTTTAATCTTAGTAGATTGGGGGCACTGTGCTGCCTTGAAATCAAAATTACTATCAATTTACATTTACAGACTAGTAGTCCAAAAACTATCCCAGTGTCTTCATAGCTCTGATTTTTCACTTTTGGATGTTTGAATTTGTCCTTCCACGGGCCATTACTACAATATTTGGGCAGAAGTAGGACGTTTCTCACAAAAACCATACTAGCAGGGTGGTCTGCCGATTGTCCTGCTGCTTGCTGCCTGGTTAGACAGGCAGACAGGCAGACAGACAGACAGACAGACAGATAACAGCTAGCAGCTGTGCTGTCCTAGCTCTCATGCACATGGTGGGCGAGACTCATGCTAATGCCGGCACCCACTGTGGAAAGCCCAGCCTACTGTCCTGGGAGAGTGGCCCTGTTTTTTGTGAAAACTTACTTCAAATGTTTTTTCCTTGTCTTCCTCTTCTTCGTCCTCACCACTCTGACAGCTCTGGATTCCATGGAGCAGGGAAAGGAGGAGAGAGAGAATAAAATTACTGGTGAGTATACCTGATCAACAAAACTCTGTTATACTTTGCAAGGACAGGGGACAGACTGTAGTTCTCAGCCTCCAAGGGACCTGAGCACTTCATAAAACCAGGAACATGTTGATTACTGCAGGGCCGCATTCTACTTTAAATGCCATCTTTGCAGTCATCAAAGGGCTCAGAAATGAGAAGCGGGAACACTGAGTTACATACTCAATGTGGCCCTGGCTGGTTTAACCACAGACCTCAACTCTCTTCCTAGTGAACTTGTGGTGTACGTGGAAGGCCAGAATGCAAGGAGCTGTTCCTTTTTAAAGACACAGTTTTTGAATCCAAAAGATCACCTTCCCACTGTGGCCCTGTGGTGCTTCTGAATAAAGGACTGAATGTGCTGGTGTCTTAAGTATACCAGCCGTCCTGCCTGATACCAAAGTCTTCAGTTTGAGAAGGAGGAGTTTCCTCCTGTTGCCAGCTCAACATCCTTCTAGGTGACATCTCTTTGCTCACTGACTCTTCCAGAATGCCAGAATCTCTCTCTGGTTTCCTTCACTTGCAGATGTGTTTCAGTGATGTGCTGAACATGACTGAAATGCCCAAGGTGGTCTACCTGCCTGGGCCCTGTTTAGCTGGCTTGAGAACTGTCACATGAACCCAGCTACCAGACGCCATGGTTTCTGCAAAGCTTCCAGGTTTCCTTAGTAACTTACTGCCGTTACCCCTGTAGCGCATGAACTGTACAATGCCTGGAACCTACGTCACAAGCAAGGCCCAGCCCTCTTGTTCACAGGGGCCTTCGCCTGCCTGACAAGGTCTAAGGAGAGACAGATTGAGGTAACGTGCAGAACATCCCGGAGTACCTTGGCCATCATGCTGGAATAGGAGGTGTACAAAGGGTCATCTTCCAGTTTGCTGGAGAGAGAGGAGGAAATATTTAGCAAGCTACTTTTTGGACCCCACAGATAAGACTAACAGTCATATACACTCAAATTATATGTATTAGTAAAGCGATAAGAATAGTCTCATTCTGATTCCTAGAAATCACTCCGAAAAATCTCAATCAGCATTCATTTGACATAAAATTCAGGGATACGTTTAGAGTTTCAGGCTGTTTTATCTTCAGACTCAGTGTCTGGCTTGATGGAAGTTTTTCTAGATGTTTCTTTTTTATTAGCATATATTTGTGACATATAATGGATACGTTCATCATGGGGAACTGATATACACACTCACACACACACACACACACACACACACATATATGTATATAAATGTCACATTGTAATGCTTTTTATGTTCCCTCCCCTCCCCATCTTCTATCTTCCCCATTCCTAGATCCCCTCCCCATCTCTATGAAGTTTACCTATTTCCTACCATCTATCTTTTATTTTTTTCTTTGAATTATTAACACTTTGGGTTTCTTATATAAGAGAAACCATGTGATAGTTAACCTTCTGTGTGTGATTTATTTCACTTGGTATTATGGTCTCAAGATATATCCACTTTTCTACAAATGACTCGACTTTATCCTTTATGGGTGAGTAGAATTCCATTATGTCTTGATGGTCAAATAAGAGGGCAGCTCAAATCTGGCCCCCACTGCTCTGCTCTCTACATGAGGAAGGGGTACGGTTGACACAACTGTGGATGGTGCCCGGGAGAAGGAGGGCACTCTGGTGATGCTGACCTCCTCTCTGTGAGCGCGTTGCGACTAAAATGGAGAATGATCTGGTGAAGTGGGTCGGGTTGGCTTTCCATCTCTTCCTCCTCTTCCTCTTCCACCTTGGGAGATTTCTACACAAACAACACAGATGACTTTTAGGCACGGGATTCGGCATGTGCCATACAGCTGCATGCGAACAGAGAGAGGGCAAAGCACAAGGCACAGAGGGCATCAGACTGAAAGCGGAAAAAGGAGCCACTACGCCATTTACTTCTTGTCTGAACGATGCAAGGTGGGATATACATACATTTATATATTTTTTCCAGCCAATCAAAAAACATTCCAATTTTAGGTCAAATGAAATAAAAGAAAAAGCACAAGGCTGACCATAGGGGAAGAGCTACAGATCCCAATCAGCAGAACTTTCATGCAAGCTCTGGGCACCAAGTACAGGAGGGAAACCCTGCATTGCTACCTAAGTGACCGAGTCTCTCTGAGCAATCCCTGAAATTTCTCTTGGAAACTGAGATGGAGATAGGGTTGGGGTAAGTGCCACAAAGCTCTGAGATCATTTTGGTTTTAACAGGATTCTAGATTCAACCCTGAGGAACATGTCTCTTTCTTAGCCTCGGACTCCATTCTAAAATTCTCATTGCTCCCAGAGCCTCTGCCTTGGAGCGGCAGGCCTTGTGCTTCTCTGTTCAGGTCTTTCCTTGATCTCCTTTTGCAGAGAACAGAATAAGGTAAAAGTGAATTTTCTAGTGGTGGCAGAGTCAGCGGGTTGGACCAAATTTAGTAAGTTGGTGGAACTACACGGGTTGTGTAAAATGGTTCAGAAGAAACAGAGGGCTGACATGATGCTGTAGTCAGCTTCACACTTGGGATCACCAAAGGAGTGTCCTTCTTACAGGAACACATGGGAAGAGTAAAGGACATAAAAACAAATGGAAGAAAAATGGGGGAGAAAGGCTTAGAAGAACAAAGAGAGGAGGAGGAAAAGAAACAGGGTGATAGAAAAAGAAATGTGGAAAATAGTAAATATGAGAAACACAGTGTAAGACTAGTGGACAGACTAAAGGAAAAGAGGAAAAGATAAATGTGAGATGTAAGGGGAAGGAGAGACAAGAATCACGAGTAGCTACAAAAGAAGAGCATTTCTTTCTTTCATTCTTCTTTTTTGTAAACCAGGATGAGGCCATGTGGTACCTCTGCAATACACTTTTCCCCCTTGTGTGTTGTTTTAAGCAATTTCAGAGCATGAAGTCTGTCAGAGACAGGGCATGCCAAGTTTTGTGAAGGGCCAATACAGACATGTGAGATTCAGGAAGGGTGCTTAGATGGGTCTTTCTCAAAGCAGAGCTACCCATTAGGAATGTGGACTCTAGGCTGGGGTGGCCTCCTGCGACCAATGGTGCTCAAAACTTAACTTAGCATGAACGCCCCATGACATGGTTATGCATCTCAAGAAGTATTAGTTGATAATGATGATGAGGATGAGGGTGAAAATAGTATTAGGACCTCCAAGTGAAAATTCATCCTCTGGCTCTTAGGACCATTAGCACAGCCTCCCCCAAGAATTTACAGTTAGTTCCTTCCAAATTTACATCAGATCTTCATGAATGTTTATTTGTTACAGCACACACACATGTGAATACAAAAATCAAATTCATTCACACCCGTATCTGCTTCCCATTGGGTCAGTACTTACAGCCAAATCCTGTACTAGTTTCTCTTCAAAGGAATACGCCTCTGTTTCTATCCAAAATCTCTGATAGCCATGGAGGAAGAGGTTAATAGAGCGGTGCCTGAGCGGAAGGGGTGAGAGTGAGGTCAAGAGGGGTCCATGGGACTCATTATTTTAGTTTGGGTGGTTAATGGTTAGTAAGCAGGACAGACTTTTGTACAATTCCTGTCTTCTGATTGGTCAGGAGAGCCAGTAGCACATCACATAGGCATTTGTTTCAAAGAGCCCTATAACAAGCAGTTCCCACATACTGATGCACCTTCTGAAAGCAACAAGAGTCAGAGCAAGACATGGCAATGACTATAATCCTAAGTTGGTCTCCCTTCTAGGGAGAAATAATGAATTAGGTTAAGTAACAGTCCTCCAGTATTGCTTCAGATGGTAATTTAGTCATTCCTGTAAGCTGGTCACTGGCCCAGACAGTCCAGTCTAAACCACAGTGATGGTGGCTACACCAAGAACATTTCCTTGTATAAGGAACCACACTAGCAAGGTGTTCCAGAATTTCCTTAGGAATGCAGAGCATGTGCCTATTACGTCACAAGCACAGCTTCTGTGTACCTCAGGGACTCCAACCCTGGTGTCTGGGAACACTAGGGAACAAACATGTGTCACTCTCCACCAGCCGGGATGGACTGGCGGGAATATTTGTTAGCTGCTGAAACATTAGCTGAGTGTTTAGCAAATGCGAGGGGAGTGGGGAGAAAGATTAAGGTCAAGGCCACATTCATTAAGCTGTGGTGATGTTTTTGGTGAAATACAGCCTTTGTCATCTTTCTTTGAAAATCTGACCAATCAGAGTTCTTTTAAAAATTGTACAAATTTGTGTTTTCATGGTAACCATAAATCATGGTCAAGAAAGTAGGAGTGTGCAGAAAATGAGCAGGTCTCTCCACAGGTTACATTACCATTAAAATGGGTATAAGCCTGTCATACTGAGTTTTGTCATTAACCTTTTCCAGCCAAACCCGTTGAAAGGTGCTCAGGAAGAAATTGTTAATTTTGTGTCTGGGGAAAAGCATACAGGTTTTCTTTTACAAACTCACACCAGAGAAACAGTTTCCACATAATCTAATAAATATTTTTAGTTTTTTCATTTGGAAGACTCCAGGGAGTTTAGGTCATTGTGAGGTGGGAAAGCAGCTGCTCTACCGTCAGCTTCTTAGTTGCTGCTGTTTTGAACCTACTTGGAATCCTCCACGCCGGAGGAAAGCCCGGGACGACCCTTCCTAAAGGGCTGGGTTAGGCCTGGCCACGTTTCTTCAAGCACACGTAAACTCCTGGGTTTATTCTTATCGCCGAAGGAGCAGCTCAGTTCTCAAAGTATGGTGTTAGCATTCTCAATACATTTAGAAATTGTGGGTTTTTTTTTTTTTTTTGTGGAAGGTGATTTCTGCCTAGCTGGCCTGGCCCTGGAGACACGTGTTTAGAGCTGAGCTCTTCTGAAATCCACATTAGGAAAGTGAATGATTTCTGATGCTTCGGTACTTCTAGACAACAGACAAGAAATCCCCACACATCTTGACATTTTTACTGGGCTATGGATTTTACTCTTCTACCAGGGCTTCAGCAGCCTTTGTGTCTATTATTGCATGACTTTATTTGTCAACTTTCTACTCATGAACTCTACTTGACTTAGCGATGTCTCATTCCCTCCAAAGACCGTAATCTGTTTCCTTAAGAGAGATCTGCTCAAGTAGGTGTATATCTTGGTGAATGATTCTCCACCATCTTTGAAGACCCCAACTAGGAAAGTGCAGTTGGATCCAGATAGGCTAACGACGGTCAAGAGCCACAATTCGATGAAAGCAAAGGTCAAACGTAGGATTGTTCTCTTAGCTCATATTCCAAAGAAGCATACTTATTTACATGAGATTCAGAATAAGCTTGTTCCAAGTCAATTTATTTTCCCTAACCAGATGAGGATGTTCCCAGTGATCTGGAAGTTGGAGCACAGGTTGATATTTGATCAGCAGCTTTGCTTTTTGATCACAGGCCTGATCTGTGTAATTGGCCTGAGAATGAGGACATTGCTATAGCACCAAAGACACCCAGTCAGTCTCGGTGGTTGATTGCTGGGCCACTCTGTCACTGCTATTGCTATGATGTGGATCCTGAATGTCTCTCAAAGGCTATCTATCTGTTGTAGGTCACCAGCCTGTAGCACTACTGGAAGGTGGTGGAATCTTTAGGAAGTGGGACCAAAGGCAGGAAATGAGGTCATTTGGGGGCATGGCTTTGAAGGTGATACTGAGGCCTTGGTCCCTCCCTCTCTCTTACTCTCTTTTTGCTTCCCTGCAACCATGAAGTGAGCAGCTTTGCTCTATCATACAATCCCTACCACAGGCCCAAAGAAATGGGGCCAAGCAACTGTGGACTGAAACTTCTGAAACCATGAACTAAAATAAATCTTTCTTCCCTTAAGTTGATTTGTCTCAAGTATCTTCTCACAGTGACTGGAAACTAACACTGACACTCCTCCGTATGTTTACACAGGATGTATCACACACTTTTTGGAAAAAATTTCGGTTTTTTTCCTTTGAAGTATGGGCTAAAATACCCACATAAAAGCACCGTGCCCCTGACTGGCGTCTTAGAAGGCATCTCTAGCCTTTCTTCATCTTGATGGCAAGTATGCTGTGCTAGTGGATTCGCAAGTTACATTTCTGCAGCTGCTAGGGTCAAATGCCTGAGCAGAGGATTATTACTTGACCAGTTGATAGAATTTGGAGTAAGATGTTTCAGAAAGCAGCTTCATTTTTCTAGAAGCCTTTCATCCTCATGGAGAATGCCACCTCGGCAAAAGTAGAGCACCTTGATACTCTTCCCTAGCTGGCTTTACAGTGCACCCTGGTAAGCTGAACAGGACTCTGGGGAAGCTCATTTGGTTTCAGTTTTTCTTACCTTGATTGCTCAGCAGGCCTTTATACTATGCAGATGGTAATTGCTCCACGGGCCAAGGACTCTAATTTCTGTTCTTTGGATCAAGAGTGCAAGGGCCATAAGAGAGCACAGCTGTGAGAGGACACCTTCGTTCTCATCCCTGGCTCACATGGCAGAAGAAAATGACAGAATCCATACCTGGGCAGGTTGTAGAGAGGAGCCATCCTGAAACAGGCCACCACCGCCCGTTTCCGTTGCTTTGACAATAGTTTGTGCCACACAGCCTTCTTGGATCTCAAAGGCTGTTCCACCTGAGAGGAAATCACACACACAGGTTCACGCCAGGCTGATCTGAGTGACGGAAGACAGCCCAGACTTCTCAACCCGGAAAGAATTTTGGCTTCTTGTGAAAGTCTTACATTTCTTCCTTCTCCCAAATGTTATTAGCCATTTATTTCTCAACAGCAGCTTTGCAAATGGCAGAAGACTTATGTCATTTGAGTTAGTGGCAAGAGTTTTTTTTTTTAATTAATTTTTTTTATTAGTATAGTGGTACCTTGGTTCATAAACTTACATTTTTATGATTTTGGGGAAGATGGCTCTGTTTGCATTTATGTGGAAAAGATGTGATTGTGTTTGTCACCCGATGAGGAGTTTGTGAACAGAAGCAACATCTTATTGAATGCTTTTGAGAACTGGAGTGTTTGCGAACAGCAGTGTTTGTGAACTGAGGTATTACTGTAGATGTTTGCCATACATAATGATCACATTCATCAAGAGGCATTTGTACCTGTATATAATATGTCTTATTTTTTCCCATTCCCCTCCCCGCCCTTCAACCCTTCTTCTCCTCTCCATTTACAAAAGCACCATTTCCATTTTTTCCCTTCAGTTTTCTTTTTTTGTTAAATCCCCCTGTCCTTCCTTCCCTTCCCCCTCCTTTGTCCCCTCTTCCCACTGATATTAGAAAGCAGGAAGAACTTGTCCAAAAAAGTAAAATAGCAAGAGGAGAAAGAATCGAGGGGCCCACTACACGAGGCACCAAGATGCCGCCTGTGGGGGATGCGGGATGACCTTCGCTTTTTGTTTTCTCAGTCTTGCAAGGGCACCTGCAACTGAGGGTTGACTGTGGGGAGCAGCTTTGTATTTATTCTTCAGGGCAGTCTTTCTTTTTCACTCCTCCAAGCAGCTACTCTTTACCTGCTCCAGGTGGAAGACAGCTGCTGAAATTCTCTGCACACGCTCCACAGTCTTTTCTGGTGTGGTCGGTTCTTCACTCCTCAGAACATCCTTGTAGAGGTTCAGTTGCCATTTTACGGCTGGGTCATCAGACTGGAAATTGAAACACACTCGTGAGATGAGCAATTTCTGGTGTCTTTTGCACTAAAAAAGCCTTTCACTCCTCTAGGAGTTCCACAGTAATCACGAGTCTCTTGTCTCTCCCTCACCTTCTCTATCACTGTCTTCGGCACCACCGTAGATGCCACTTAGGAACTTCTCCTTCTAGCCTCTGTGACTGTTAACTCTCCTGTCACACCTTCTGCCCCTTTATCCCTCTGTGTTGCATTTTGGATGATTTCCTTAAAGCGATCTTTCACTTTATAAATTCTTTTAGCAGTGGCTAGCCTATTTTTTAACCCTCATATATTGATTTTTAAATTTCAGTGACTACCATTGCTGTGAGGTTTTTTGTTTTCACACCTATCTCCTGCTCTTTTTTCAAAATGTCTTATTATTGCTTTATGGGTTCTACTGCTTCCTTCCGTTATCTCCAAATGTTTTAACTACACTTATGTTTAAATTCCTTTCTATAGTTCCTTATTGCTTGAATTATTCTCTTTGTTGCGTTTCTTGACTCTCTGATGGTGGTGGATTTCCTTACATGTCTTGATTTTTTATGAGTTTCTTTTAAAATATATTTTTAGTAGTGCCCATTAATTTTATAAATATTGGGCTTCACTGTAGTAGTATTTTCATATATAACATAATCCTAGTGATCCCTCCATTACACCTCATCACACCTCTCTCCCTATTCCCTTCCTCTTTCCAGTAATAGCCTCCTTCTGACTTTCTACACGTTTATTTTCAAGAGTAGTTTTATTTATTGGCATCTTAGCTCATATTTTATTTAGGAAGCAGAGATGCTATAAGTGGTTTCATGGTTGTCTCTGCAGAAGACTAATGATTTTTACTGGTTCTGTGCTACTTTTATGTAAGTTCCTCACCCTGTTTGCATGGGCCCCACACTCTTCCTCCTCCTTTTAAGGTCATTAGGCACTCCAGCCTCTGTGGTGCATATCTAGCCTGCAGTGTTCTGTGAGTCCTCCCAATAGCAATGACTCCTCTCAATTACTAAGACTTAGAATGTCATTTTTTCCCTGCCCCTCAGGGTTTCTTGTTGTTGCCTGCGCCCCCTATTTTATCCACCATTTCTATATGTCTGGGGTGCAAAAGAGGGGGATTTTGGGGTTGGCTTAGTTCTCCATCTTAGGGCACAATGTGAGGAAAGAGTTGGTCAGATTCACAGGACTGAAGAAATTGCAAATAGCCTTTAAAATAAAAATTCTCTTTTTTGAATATGCCAATTCAGCTACAAAATTATTTTTTTCAAGCTCTTTCTCAAGTGAGAGGTGCTAAAAACTTCTCCAGGTGTGTGTGTCACCTTTAGTGAGACTCACAGTACTGAGACATAATGCTTCCCCCTCCTCCCATGGCTTGACATTCCTGTGATGGAAAGCTGGAAGACACACTTTATCACATACTTCTCTGCAACAGCAAACAGCTAAAATTAAAGGCAGAAAGCTAGTTCTACCAATTCCACGCTGTTTTTAGGACAGATTTAAAATGAGTTTATTAAGTAGAGGACGGAACTCTGAGGTTGGAGGGAAAGACAGCCCGTGTGATTCTCCCGGTCTCCCCACAGTATCACCTTCTCCTGCAAGTGCAAGTTATTCCGCAGATGCTCCTTGACCTCTTCATCTGTATCCTTCTGTGGAAAGAGATGTTAAACTTTATTCCTAGAGATCAGCATGGAAATGCAAAATAGAGTGCAGATATGTGTGGACAGCCAACTCAGTTTTGCTGAGGAAAAATCACACAGACTTGTGCCAAACTGCTGAGTCCAAATCAGTTGTGATAATGAAGGTGTGTTGCCTCTGTGCATCTTGGTTCCTGCTCAATTACCCCAGCCCCACTGCACCCCAGGAGGAGGACTAGCCCTTCCAAGGCTGAGTGGCCACCATACTATCACCTGTGCTGCAACCTCAGTCCAATGAGACGAGTGACTTACACAGCTGTATCGTGATTTTGCAAGGGAGATCAGCTCCTGGTCGCCTGGGGTGCACATATTCAGACCAATGGGCAGCATTTTCTTGAGTGCAGCCACGATGAGGGAGGTCTGGATGGAGTACAAGTCTCCCCTCCGCTTTGTCTTCTTCCGTTCTTGGTCCTGTCCTCCAGACTAGGAGATGATGTGGAAATAAAGAGAAGGGCTCAGTGACTGAAGGGAACTGTCCCCGCTCAGAGGCAGCCCCTTCCTGGTGGCCCTGTCAGTGCAGGGTGGGCCTTTACTGCATTTCCAAGACAGCAAAAAGACTGTGTTGAGCAGACAAATCAGCTGTCCCTAAAAGACCAGCCTTGGCCCTGAGCCTTTTCTTCTGTACATGCATACAGAACCACATAACTGGACACACACCACAGACAGAAGAGTCTTTGCTCACTTGCTTGTGGACCAGGTGAACAAAGAATCGGGAGGTCTGTAAAAAGAACAATTTGCGAACTGATAAAATGATTCCAGAAAATAATGGAGGACCCTTATAGGAGAAATCAATAAGAATGTGAAGCGCATCTACTACAGTGCACCTGGTCTGTTCCCCAGGCTGAAGCTAGTGTTTGGAGGACTGGAACCCCACACTTAGCCTCCCTGCCATGAGGCTACACAACTTCTCCAAGAAGGATGACATTCTGGAGAAGGGCTGTCTTGGGATCAGAGTGGGAGAATGTTAGGAGAGAAACTGCACTTAAGAAAAGGAACTGGGAGTGTGTACTTGTACCTGGTCATACTTTCTTATCCCCGAGACAGTTCAGTAAGTGGGGTAGGAGGTGAGAGAGAGAGATCCAGCATATGGTGCTATGGACAATGGCAGCCTAAGTTAACAACCAAGACCTCTTAATACCTACAACACATGCAGTTGGTTCAAGGAGATAGGGCAAGGCAGCAACCCAATTTTTAAAATACATTTTCAGAAGGGGAGTGCTGGCCATGTGGTACCTGCTTGCTGAACTCTGCTTCAGCTGAATGAATACGTTCTGGGAACGGGGAGGGCTGGGTGGCCAGAAACCAGTCAGAGACCATGCTGGGCAGGAGCTGGTACTCATCAGAACTTTGCTTTTGGGCAGTATCTGTAGCAATGAGGTAGCTATACTTTGGTTTACAGGATTCTAGGAGCAGGGGAGGTGACCTAAGATTCCAGGACTATGGCAGAACTCACTTTGTGGGAGACGGGCTGTCCGAAGGAGAGCATTTCCTTTGGACTGATTGCTTTAATTACTTTCCAAAGTGTGAGAAAGGTTCACAATCATTAATGGCACTCTTGTAAGGGATGTGATTTTTTCCACCAAGCTTGTGGAAGCAGCACCTTCAGGTAGTTTATATTTCAGAAATCACAGCAAAACTCTTGACCAGAAAAACTCAGGCTGGCTAAACACAGCCAACTTTCCTAGTGGCAGCAATACCCTGCACCCCATGCTCCGAAATACCAGGTCAGCCCCAGGGCAGCAGCAGGAGGGACAGTGAAAAGTATGCATGGAGACAGAAATGAAGCTAAGGAAAGGAGGAATCCTATGTTCCAGAACATAGTGGAAACTAAAGACTGGTTTGCAGAGACTGCAATTCTGCCATTTACTGAGCACTTGCTAGGTTCCTTCTGTGTTCCACCATCAAGGATGGTGTCTAAAGGATGTGTCTAAATCCCAAATTCGCTTATAACCTAGTTCCCTTAAAACTGTTTCAAATCATCCTTTCGGGATAGAATGTGGTTTGTGTATATAAGCTATATGGTATCATGTAGGTGTAAAATGTAAATGGTGATACAAAGTTTATGATAAATATGCTAAAAAGTAACTATGTGGATTTGATTACATAATTTATTTCCTGCTCATTGTCTATTTGATTTGGCCAATTTCATATTCTACTCATAACTGTTGCATGTATGATTTCAGCCACCTTGAAATATTAGTCAGTCAGTTTTATAAAATGAAAACATGATGCTAATGGAAGTTAAGTAATTTTCCTAAGGTCGCACAACACATAGGCATCAGAGCCATTACCCAGATGCAAATCTATCTTGCCAAGCCTCCATTTTTCTTTTTGTAACTAAGAGCTGCATGTGACCTGGCCTGTATCTCTCTCCACCACTTATTGTAGGGCAGAGGGCTTAAACAGTGATGGCAAATGTCTTAGAGCTTTCAGTAATACAAACACCCAGTGTGGCAAGCGTGGTATAGGTTTGCCACCAACTGGCTTAGGACAATAGCAGCAGATACACATGAATGAATGGAAAGAAAGGAAATTCCACATAGTAACTTTTAGGGGTAACTGGAAAATTGTTCCAACTTTATCCCAAACTGTTTTGCATAAAACAGTTTGTACAAAAACTCATGGTTATTTGCTGATTTCAAACTCTTGAGTTTAGACCTCAGAAGACTTTCTTTGAATCACAGGAACCTTAGACAAGAGACAGAACATGTACCAGGTGAACAAGCTGGGGCCACTAACCAAAAAAAGGACTATGACCCTGGGTACCACCACAGAAGAGGTGGTCTCCCAGGCTCTCAAGCCCTGTCAGTTGTCTGTCTGTTAGCATGGTGGCGACCAAACTAACAGAGAGTACAGCTGGGGAAGGGAGCAGAGATAGCAAGGAGACCTCGGTTAGGGCGAGGCTTGGCTGGCTTCCCCGGCTTCCCCATTCCAAGGGTAGGTGGCCTACATTCACTCTCTGACAGGCAGTTGTCTTCCCTGGAGCAGGCCTGGGGACCTCCAGGTGGGAAAATCCATTCTGTACCACCCCCATGATGATCACAGTGCAGAAAGGGCCAGAGCCTGGCACCTCTAATACTAGGACAGAAAAGACACGTCATGCATTTGACCTGTACCTTTACTTGCATGGCCTGTGTGGAAAGACAAAAGAAGAAAAACAAGGAGAAGAGTCAGTCAGTAAAAGCAGGAGTCCAAGGGACACGGTACCACATGTAATTCATAGCTTTTAAGTCCCAGTTTATCAGTCAACACAACAGAAGTTCAATGGTTCTTGGAGTCAAATGAGCACAGAATGAAGAGCAAGAAGGTTAGAATGATGGTTAATTTTGTCATTAAGACTTACACCTAGACCAAGCAATTCACCCCCGCTGGGAGGTCAGCCCAGAAACCAGCCTTCCAGAGTGTGTGGCCCTCAGACCCAACTCAGGGTGGGCTTCAGATGTGGGCTCCCATACCATCTTGGGAGATCTAAAGTCTTTTCCCCTCCCTCCATTCACCAGGGTGGGCTATGGACAATCCACTGTGTGGCCAAAGACCCCAAGTGTCCTCCTTTCCACCCACCACATTATCAACTCCAGCAAATCTCTGGCCATAAAAAGGAGAACTGAGTCAAGGAGAAATGTTTATGCTTCTGCCCAAAGAGTTGCTTTAAAAAAAGGTACTCTAAGAACATCCAAAGAACCTCAGGATCATCCTAGAACCTGAAGGGTGGAGCATCTTCTTTCTTAGACTAAAACCTTTAAAAGTATCTTAATGTCAAAGGCTCCTACATCCTACAGCTTCTACTTTAATTCTTTTCTTTATATATTTGTTAAGATTAGTTAACTCACTGCAATTCTCTAATTCCAATACTTTTGAAACAATTGCATTTCCCACACTTAGATCATCAACTATCAGCAGTGGTTTGTAAATGAAGAGATGGTATTATGTGTAGATCTTAAGGGAAAAAAATAGGCTTTTCAGAGCTAAGGGAGTCTGATGAAGACACCACTCGGTGATAATCTGCACCAAGATGGCACAGGGAGTTTGCATCAGGCTGCTGAACAAAGGCAAACTGCACCATGGGAAGTTCTTACTTCATGGTGAGGGTAAGTGAAGACAAGTCAACCCAACATTAGGTATTAGCAGAAAAGGAAACTGGAGAGCGAGCGAGAGGGTGGGGGAGAAAGGAAGGAGGGTCATTAGAGAGTGGAAGGGGGGCAAGAGCATGTGCAAGAGAGCAAACACACAGAACAGGAACAAAGAAAAACAGAAGAGGTAGAGGGAGGAAATGAGAGAGGGAGGGAGGAAATGAGAGAGGGAGGGAGGGGAAGAGAGAAGGTCAGGGAAGGGGAGGTCGAGAGGGAAAGAAAATATGAGAACAGTAAAAGAGGATACTGGAGCAAGAAGAAAGCTCACATAGCTGTGAATGCCCCTGAAAAATTCAAAGATTTTTTTTTTTTTTTTTTTTTTTTTGCGGTGCCGGGGATCGAACTCAGGGCCTTGTGCTTGCAAGGCAAGCACTCTAATCACTGAGCTAAATCCCCAGCCCTCAAAGATATTTTCTAAAATAATTCCTATCCATTTTCAATCCACTAAAATCACACTCAGGGGAGGGGGCGGCTTTAAACCATGAGGCACCCACATTCATGCTTTGCTATTTTTTTTTTTTTAAACTTTAAACTTTGGTCACGAAACTGGCATTTCTTCGGCTAAATGTATTCTAACTTACCGTTCCCCTCCGAGGAGGCTGCTGCCATTTTTCCAGAAAACAAAACAAATTTAAAAATAAAACAAAAACAAAAACAAAATACTCGCTCAGTTTGGTTACATTTGGCTTAACGTATATTTGCAAACTGGTGTTATATAAACAAAATATACAGTGAGCTCTGAAAACACGATCTGTATGAGCTGCCAAAAAATGACATCTCTATGAATTGAGCTTCAGTTAAGCAAGTATGAAGAGCGTGGCCCAGTGTATATTTTCTCCACTTCCTCTCTGCTTGCACTGGCACGTGCAGTGTGCGCAGCATGCAGCATTCCTGTACGCACATCCCCAAGGCTGCTGGATGTACCGAGGCCGATTTCATTTATACAACACCAGAATTCAAGTAGGGGTAGAGATAGAAGCAAGCAAAGGAGACAGGTGCCCATTCAGACCAGGGGGCAGAGAGAGCATCTAATCCAGGGAATCAAAGGCAATAGGAATTCCACGGATGACAAGAAAGAATACCTACCCTCTCCCCAGCTCAATACGTAGCTCTACATCTAAAGAAATACCAGAAGTGGCTCTGAGTTGCTGCTTGTTGGAGGCATAGTATCTCTGTCTTAAATAACGCAGGGTGTTTATCAAATATTATTCTGTTCTGGAGATACTGCTGAAAGCTGACTTTTGTCTCGAATGTCTTGGTAGAGCTAGGAAAAGCCAGGAAGTAAACTGGACGCTACTGTACAGACTGGTAAATTAGAGGTCAGAAGAGTTAAGTGAATGATGCAAGGTGTTAGCTGAGATCTGTAGCTGGGCCGAGGGTAGAATTTAGCTTCCTTTCATTTCCAGTTTACTTACTTCTACACTCTGTGTTTCAACAGACCCAGCTGGGTGCTTGTTACCCTGAGGAGTGTGGCAAGTATTATATAAGACCTATGGACAGAGTGCCCTTAGTTCAGTTACATTATACTTTTGACCAGATCGCATTTAGTTCAGAAATAATTGGCGCATGATGTCAATGGAAATGAAATGAGAGAGTTTGCTCCTGCATTTCCCAACAGGGAAGATGCCCAGATTCAGAGCATGACCGTCCTCTGACAAAACAAACGTCCCAATTCCTCACTCAGTGATGGGAGTAAACAAAAACACCAGGTTAGTTTGTTAGTAGGTGAATTCTGCAGTGTCATTTTCTGTCACCTCATCTCTTTGCAAATGTAAACCCAAGGACCCTGAGTAGTCCTTAATCACCAGAGCGCTGAGATGCCTTTGCCGTTTCTGCTCATTGAGAATCCAAATCCTTCTATTAATGTCATTTTCACTGCACTGCTGCCGTCCGCTGCTGATCATACTGGATCCTACCTGGTTCGGTCCTAGCTGAAGTGGGTATGGACTCTGCCTGGCACTTAGGGACTTTCTTTAGGAAGACAGGATTAAAGGAGGGCCTCTGCTAGCTGTAACAGCCTGCAGAGGCAAGTTTAGACAAGCTGGATATTTCAGTAGGCTGGACTCCAAGAAATCCTATCTGACCGGAACAACAGATATATTTACCAAAATGTAAATGCAAAAATGAATTCTGGTAAATCAAATTATCTAAATCACAAAAGGATCCACTAGGAGCAGCACAGAGTCTTCTTGAATGTGATCTCTCTGCCTTGTTTTTTTTTTTTTTTTTTTTTTTTTTTTTTTTTTTTTTTTTTTTTTTTTTTTTTTTTTTTTTTTTTTTTTTTTTTTTTTTTTTTTGGTGCTGGGTCGAACTCAGGGCCTTGTGCTTGCAAGGCAAGCACTCTAACCACTGAGCTACATCCCCAGCCCCTCCCTCTGCTTTCTATGTGCACAGTTTTGTATGTCTCACTCACTAAGTCATGTATGTACTAGAAGTGCACACTTAGGAGGGAACTCTAAATTCCCTCCTAAGGAGTTGATTTCTGGATGCTGGAAGAAGCGCTGGTGTCAACATAGCTAAATATGGAAGAGAGAGGACGTTTAGAGTGACTGCAGATGCCCAGGCTGGTGAGCCCCAGGTGCTGGCCTGCCTTTGTGGCGTCACACTGCCCCTTGGCTGCAGCCTTCCATCCTAGTGACTGTGGGAAAGATTCCTGAAGTCTTTGCAACAAACCTATGATTCCCCTCTGTCCAGCACTGAGCCTCACTTCTGAAGGCCCCATGCACGCTCCACCTTCACATTCCTCAAAGGTGGCACCGTCCCAGCAGCAAGAGAGATAGACGTCTCAGGTAGGACAGGTCACTTACGCTGACATAAACAGCCAACCCTCACTGAGGCACATTTCCCAGGGAAACAGAGTCCAGGCTAAGCCACATCAGCTGATAACAAGACATCACATTTAAAGGGGCTTTGCTTTCGCACGTACACCTGAAGGAGTGTGTCTGGGAAGTCTCTCCAATCCAAATAACGAAGCCTTCTTGTGCGGCCCCAGCGCAGGAGGAGCCAGGAGGCCAGTTTCCCCTCCCAGCTCCCAGCTATACTCCTCCCTACAGGTTACTCTTTTTCTCAGACCGATGTCTGGTATGCCCTCTTTCAAACATTTCCTTCCAGGAGATGGATAAATGCTTGGGTTTCTGAGGGCAATTGTCATGGAAAATAAACAGAAGGCATTAAGAGGCCAACATATCTGAAATAAAGCAGGCATTGGATGTTCCAGATGGGAGGAAAACATGCCCAGTTTAACAGCATTTGCTATAGAAATCGTCAAAGCAAGGTAATTTCTTCCTAGTTAATCAAAAAGTGGCTCTAAGTATGTGATTTTTTTTTTTTTTTTTTTGGTGCTGGGGATCGAACTCAGGTCCTTGTGCTTACAAGGCAAGCACTTTAACCACTGAGCTAAATCCCCAGCCCCTATATGTGTATTTTTTTTTCTCGTTTTTATTATCTTTTGTGGTACAGGGTATTGAACCCAGGGCCTTTGTACTGAGCGATATCTCCAACCCTTTTTAATTTCTGAGACTGGGTTTGGCTAAGTTGCTCAGTCGAGTTTCAAACCTGTGATCATCCTGCCTCAGCCTCCCAGAGTAGTGAGATTACAGGCGGCTACCACAGCGCCCAGCTGCAGGTACATAGCTTCATCACACAGAAAGTAGTTCTATTTTAAAACCATCAAATGCAGTTTGTTTTGGAGACCTCTTGAATGCCACAGGCAAATCTTGAAACTTAAACTTCTTGACATACGAACAGCTATTTATTCATAAAATGTGATGACCATGCTTATTTAAGAGCAGTTCCTACCAGCTCATTCTCAAAGAAACAAAAGGAGAGCCTGCTAGTTACAGAATTTAACCTAAATGAAGTCCAGTGCTAATACTCCCAAGACAGAGCCAAGATAGGGCTAAGGTCAAGCTCGAAGAGTCTTTAGAGCTGACCTCTAAGGACTTACTTTTGACATCTTGCTTTTGCTGTCTCCAGTTAAAAATGCCAAATTGTTAATTTCATTTTGAATCACAAAATTTTGCTCTTCCCTCTTGAAGTTCTAAATAAAGGAAATAAAAAAAGCAAACATTAACAAAAAAAAAAGCAAACATTAGAAGAAAGTCCTTCAAGCTTTCACAACCATCCGAAATCTAGAGCCCAAAGTGTCCTTACATGAGATTTACACCACAGGATGAAGACCTCTGCCACCATTCGGAAGAGCTGGTCAGAATCCGCATCTGGGCTTTTGAGCCAGTTAGATCTGGGTTGAGAATAAATGGACAGGTGCTTGAAATTCAGTAAGAATTAAAAGAGTCACACCCTAAAAATTATACCAACATATATTTAGCCAGAAAAAATAACTGCATTCCCATATGAAGGCAACCAGGGACACTCAATGTGAATATTTTTCTTACATGTGTAGACAGATACAAGTATGAAATCGGAGTACACGTTTTAAAAGAACCTACAATAATCATTTCTGTTTTTTTTACCAAAGGATTCAGGGGTTATTCTAGCAAATAAATGTCAGAAATCAACATTTTAAAATTGTCACATGTAGACTTTTCTTTCCTCTTTAGACAGATGAGTTGGGTAAAGTTAGGCTCTAAGGCTAGCAGGACTAGGAAAGGTATTTACTGTGACATCTCATCTTGTCCTTGATACTCTTCTGAATTTCAGAAGTCAAACTTCTGAAATTCTGAGCACTATAAACAGGTCACATCCAACCCCTTTTTCCTTCAAAACCAGTTATGAAATAAATATGTAAAAAGTATGTTAACACTGTTATTTCAACCATATGAGCAGAGACCAAAAATCTCCTATGACCGTGAAAATGGTTTGGAAATTCCCTATAAATAGGGACTTAAAAAAAATAAGGTTAGGCTAAGAAATTTCACAATAGTAATAAGGAGGTTAAACTGAGTAAAATTCATTGTATTAGTCATTTTCTACAAGGTGTCTTGAGACAGGAGAGAAGGCCCTGACACTCCCCAAAAGTTATTTTCATCCCACAGAAACACCCTGCAGTTAACCTGGCTGCTTCAGGCACCCCACGGCCTTGTGGGAGAGGTTTGCTTGGGCTGCGGCAGGAAACTCCTCTGCAGCCCTCCTCATCCAGGTCCCTGAGGGGCCCCTGCCCTACCCACGAGCATACAGAAAGTCTGGCAGTGTGCATGGGTGAGCTGCTCTTTTTCTTTTATAAACCACCTGCCCCTGCCCTTAACAGGTTTAGCCTGCGCACTGTTCCTCCTTATTCTGCAGCATAAGTCCTAATAAAACCTCTTTCAGATGGCATAGTCTTGGCTATTTGTGATTTCTGTCTCGAGTAGAGCCGGCCAGACTGGTATACTAGAGGCTGGTAACACCGTAGCCAGCAGCCAGAACTGGTAGCACTAAAAGTGGCTGGCAGCAGGGAACTACAGCGAGTAAGGAAGAATGGCCAGCCGCTGCCACCTCCGGGGGCCAGAAGAATTCCGGAGGCCTGTTGGTAGCTGCCTGATTGAATCCAGCGAGGGTCAGTAACACCAAAAGATCAGCTAACTGCTGGCATTCAGAGCCAGCAGGGATGTTAACACTCAAAGAGCTACAGTTTACCACCCTTCAAACTGAGCAAGAATCTTCAGATGGTGGGTAACATCTTGGAAGCTGGTACAGGGACCTTCCCTTTTAGAGGGCTGAGAAGAGGGCAGACAAGTTGATCATCACGAGCAGCCTCAAGAACCAGCCCATGTTTGGTTTGCATCATATGTGCACACAGCCAAAAACTCACTGTAGCCAGTGATAATCTTGCCCCTAAGTATCTTACACACCCGAATTAAGTTATATTCTGAAAGAGCCGGGTGACTTGCCATTTTCAAATATCTGCATAGAGTAACTAAGAACATTGTTCCTCTACTCAGCATTTCAGCACCAACACCAAATTTGTGGATTTTTTTTCCTTCACATTAGGTGAGTTTTCTAGACACCAACTGGATGTCCTACAATAAAGTAAACTAGCACAGATCCCACAGGTTAAAGATTCACACCCACAAAACTGTCCCCAACTCCAAACACCAGCTGCCAGTCTCTGGTTATGTGAACTGTGCTCTTCACCAACTGGCTGTACATTAGGGGTTCTGATGCCTTCCTCTTCAGATTCAATATTTGTAAGAACAGCTCACAGAACTTAGAAAATCACCACACTTACTATTACTAACTTATTACAAACTAAAAGACACAATTTAGGAACAATCGAATGGAAGAGATGCATAGGGGAAGGTGTGGGGGAAGGGACATGGAGCATTCTAAGCCATCTCCAAGTGTGCCACTCCCTCAGCATTTCCATGCTCAACACAGAACATCCCCAAACCCCATAGTTCAGGGTTTTCATGGCAGCTTGATTACATAGGCACAATTGGTTAAATCACTGAATTCTAGTGATTAACCCAATCTCTAGCCCCTCTCTCCTCCCTGGGAAGCAGAGGTCAGAGGATGGGGATGAAATTTCCAGCCATCGAATCACATAGTTGACTTCTCAGCCAGCATCTTCCAAGAGTTAACTCATTAGCATACATACAAATGTGGCTGAAAAAAAAAAAAAACCAAAAAAAAAATATGGCTGAAAGAGTCTTATCATGAATAAAAAAAGAAATTCGTACCACTCAGAGAATTCCAAAGGTTTTAGGAACTCTTGGCCAAGAACCAAGGATGAAGACCAAACACATATTTCTTATTATATCACAATATCACAGTGACACAGAAGTTAATGGTCTATTGTCTTTCTTAGGTTAAAGAAACATTTTCACAAATGATCTAGGAAACCTGTTGCTTCTTGTTCCATGCAGGGTAATACCTATCAAGGGCCAGTTCCCTATGCCCTAGGACATCAGACTGAATTTCCCTGGGCAGACTGTACCTCCTGCCTGCTCAAGGAGAAGAGCAGATTAGGAAAGAAAAGTAGATTCAAGAGGTCAAAGAGGACTTTTGGATCCCTCTTTCATCTCCTAAATTCTTCACTGCTGGGGTGCTAGCCTGGGGATAGTCCTACCCAATCTCTCTTGTTACATAATTCAACCAGCCTTTCCTTTACATAGTACACACTACTGGTGGCCTACCCAATACTCATTCTCCATTTTTCCCAGGGTAACGAAACCCCATTTTGTTCAGGGTTGGATCCTACCCCGAAAGGTCATGGTACCCAGCCTTCTTTGAGCGATAGCCACATAACGAAGCCTGATCAATGAGATGAATGTGGAAGTTGCTGGATGGGCCTTCTGGAAAAGCTCCCTAAAAAGGGATCAGATAGTAGAAGGTGTCTTTTTGCCTTCCACTGTTGCTTTCTTGTTTTCTAACTGGAATGAAGATATAATGGCTGGAACGCTGGCATATTACACTGTAAAGCAATTTTGTAGATGGAAGTCAATGCTAAGGATGTAAAGACAAAGGAGTGAAAGTCTCTAATGAGGAGTAATAAAATTGGCCTCGGAATGGCTGTCTTCGGACTTCTTTCATGTGTGAGATCAAACTTCTCATCTTTTAAAGCTAGTTTTATCACTTCTCCATTACTAGCGGCCAAAGGGAATTCAAACTTGAATTTGAGATTGATAATGCTCTTTGATTTCTTTCAAATTGATTTTTCAAGTGCTTTTTTAGGATCAAGTGTCTAGCTTTATTGGAACTGCCAGCCATTCATTCCTCGGTATTTGGGTTTAAATAAGCTTTGTATGTTTGCACTATGTCTTGAGTGGGAAAGCTGTGAGGGTCATATCCTGCCCTGTTAAGGAAAAGTACAGTCACAGGCAGGGTCAGTAAGCAAGAACGCCAAAACCAAAATCTTAAGTAACATTTCCCAGTGGGGGAAAGGAAAGCGTTTTGTCCTCTTTGCCTTTATGTCTGTTTTAGTCACTTTCTTGTCACTGGGACAAAATACCCAACACCCACAACTTAAAGGGAGAGAGGTTTATTTTGGCTCTCATTTTCAGTCTGTAGTTGGTAGGCTCAGATGCAGAAAGAGTACGGTGGAAGCATCTGGGCAGAGCAAAGTGGCTCGCATCATGGCGATCAGCACACAGAGAGTGAAGAGAGGAACCAGGAGGGAGATAACACCCTGCCAGGTCAGGCCTCAAGTGACCTGCCTCCAGCCAGGCCCCACCTCCTCAGAGCACATTCAGCTACTGTGTTAGAGGATGAACCCGTTATTGAGTACAGCACCCCTGCGGCCCAGTCACCTTTTGCACAAATGAGAATTTGGGGGGACTTTTCAGATCTAAACCCTAACAGTGTGGAAATGCAGTTTGGGCTAAATGAATTTTGCTTTGGCCACCCTTCCTCTTCTAATAGGCGAATCTTTACTTTTTACCTTTAATAAAGTTTTTCTTCAAGTCCAGAGTGGTGAGTGTGAAGAACATCTCATTAAATGTTTTCTCCCAGGACATAAATTCTCTGCGCCATTCCCTCAAGGCAGACCACGATGCTATTTTCTGGAGAACAGAAGATCCTGACCCCACTTCTCCTATCGCTCAGGCCAGTCTGCCCGAGTCATAGTCTGTTAATACTCAGGCTTTTGATCCTTTTGGAGAAACTTAGCTGTCTGTGGGGCTCTCTTGTCATCTGCACTGTCTGCTGCCAAAAGACAGTGAGAAAATGCAAGGTTGTTGGTGGGGAAGAAGTTCGGTTTTAGAGGTGCCAATCCGGGAATCTGCCATACATAGATGATGTTAGAAGTAACCCAAGTGGATGAAATAATTGGGCCTATTAACAGTGAAAACAAGAAGTGTTAAGAATAAAATCTCAGCTGATAGCAAAAATAAGGAAATTGAGTTTTACATTTTCAAAATGACAAGTTGCCAAGTTTTGAAAGAAAGCGAAGCCATGTTCCTATGTTCACAGTCAACTTGTCTGAGCCGAAGCTAAGAGCTTTTCTCAGCCTTATTCTAAAACCTCTTTCTGTACAAGACCCTGTCTGAGATCATCAGCACACAGGATTCACTGATTCCCTCCACAGTTTGGGAGACGGGTCTTCACCTAAATCACACTATTCATTCCTGTGTTTTCTTTTGAGAGTTTCTGAGCCCCAGGAAGGAGGTTAGACAGCTGCTCCTCTGACAGAGACGAATCCATTTTGACTCAGTCTCCTGCAGGAGGAGGTGGAGAGCCAGTGTGACCTGTCTGCACTTTCTGCTCCTCTGGGGTCAGCTTCAGGCCGGACCCTGACTAACGGATACTGCTCTTCAGAAGACTGTTCTAGACACCAAAGTTTAAACCGGTTGGACAGGGCTGAAGGAACCGCAAGGACTTAAAAGGATGAGGAGAAACAGGGAGGAGGAAAGGACAGGGCTCTCTTCAACATTTAAAGAACTGCCGTGAGAAAGATTAATTTTGTGTGCTTCTGGAGAGTGACAGGTAGGAGGAGTAACAGATTTGAGCTCATGAAGGTGTGTTCAAAACTAGGACGGGAAGACAGGCAGAACAGGCTGTCTCTGTTACCTTCCATCCTCTGTTTCCCTCTGATCATGGGGACAAGGAGGACCAAGAAATTCTCTGCTAGGAACAAGGAAGGGTGCTCATCCATCCATATGGAGGTAAGACAAGGTGACTTTGATCTGCCTGCCAGTGCCACAACTCCATCATTCCGAGTCAGCTCATTCTGTTGGATGAAGAAAGGACTTCAAGAAGGCACTCAGAAATGCTGGAAAGATGTATTTCTAAACAGGGCTCACTGCGATGCTTGGGGAAGAACAGCTTGCAGATTGGGGATGAATGAATTAATGATGATCTCAAAGACACTCTGACATTGCCATTTTTAGCAACTGTTAAACATTGTGTAAGCAGAGCACACTCTGTCTTGAGTCTTGATCATCAGTAGTGACAAATGCAATTAAAGAGCTATTCCAGGAGCAACTTTACTCTACTTTTATTTGTTTTCACCTCAAATGCCGACAAATTCCTTTTTAAACTGCTGACATGATTATGTTACTGGAAATGACTAAATCATGATCCTCACAGCAGGAGTTCTTCACGTGTGTGTGTACAATTTCCTGTAGGTGTATATATATGTGTGTATAGTCTGTGCTTCTGGCTCCTACTACAGAGCTTCTAAAACTCACCATCTCCTGAGTAATAGTAACATCTTTTTGTTTTTCTTAACTGGGCTCCTTTCACAGTAACTGGGTTTATGCTAATGACAACCCTTGGTTGACAGGCTAGGTAACCTCAAGACGGGGGCTGGTTGCCAGGAAGACTAGCATCTTCTGGTTCTACTTGGAATTGGATGATACGGTTGGAAATCTCTCACCTTATGCCCCACCTCTGGGGAGAGTCGAGGGGAGAGCTGGAATTTCAGTCACCAACGGCCAATGATATATTAATCACATCTACATGATGCAACGTACATAAAAACTCTGGAAAGATGAGGGTTGGATGTAGCTCAGTAGCTCAGTAGTATACTTGCCGAGCATGAGTGAGGCCCTGTGTTCTGTGTTTAGCCTTGCAAAAAAACAAACCACCGCCACCAACTCTTGAATAAGAGATTCAGAGCCTCCAGGATGGTGAGCACACCGATGTGCCGTGAGGGCTGTGCACCTGGGGAGGGGGGGCAGGCAGCTCTATGTGCCCCTAAACCCATGTATTTCCCTATGAAGCTCTTCCATTTGGAGTTCTTGATTTCTTTCTCACAAACCAATAATCATAACTAAAATGCTTTCCTGAGTCCTATGACTCATTTTGAGGAAGAAGTCATGGGGACCTTTGAATTTGTTATGGCCCAGCAGAAATGTCAGAAGCTTGGGTTCCCCCTTTGTGGCTGGTGTCTGAAGTGAGGACAGCCTTGTGGGACTGAGCTTCAAACTGTGGGGTCTGCGCTAATGCTTAGTAATTAGTATCAGAATTAACTTAGATTTTTGGATACCTAGTTGGTATTGATATGGAGAACCAGTGTGGAAAAATAATATATATTCAGTTATAAAGGAAAACAAACAAACATCAAAACCTATACAGAGGATAAGGGTTTTCAGTATCATATCCTAAGGTTGAATGGAAATATCTGTGCTCATCTTGTAAATATCCTTTATGATTTTACAGACTTATAGTCCTAGGGCTGTCATCATTTCTCAAATAATTATTTGTTTACTGTGGCTTGTTATGGTTTAGATCTAAAATGTCCTCCATTTGTCTCAAGTGTTTAAGCAGGCAACTACACCACGGGCGTGCTATAACTGATTTGCTCTTAGGCCTAACTGGAGCCTAGGTGAAGGTGATTCACTGGGTGACACGGATGGGTGAATTTTTGTCTCTGACTTGTTCCTTCTCTCTCTGCTTCCTGGCTGCCATGGGTGGACCATCTTTTCCTCTTCTATGCCCCCTACCATCCTGTTTCTGCCTTGGAGCCAGCTCACCATGGACTAAAAATGTTAGCAAAAATAAACCTTTCTTCCTTGAAGTTGTGATTGCTGGGTATTTGTCCTAGTTACAGGAACATGGCTGAGTCATGGCTCAATTAAACTTCATACATTAAATGAACGTATTGGGCTTGGGGAAAGCATTTCTGGCACTATGTAACTGTTATGGTGTGTGTCTAGATGTTCCCCTAAAGCCTCATGTGGTAAGAGATAGCTGGATCTAGAGTGTGTGGTTACTAAATTAAACCACTGATCAGTTTGGCATGGTTCTGCTGGGATCAAGGATGTGAAACTAAAATTAAGGGTATTAGGATTAAGGGTGGGAGTGCTACCCGCCCTAAGGACAGGTAGCCTAGATAAGATATAAGATACAGGAAGAAGCTAATTAGCTGCTTGTTTGCATTGCTTATTTGCATTTCCTTGCCTACATTCCTTGCATTCCTCACTTTACTTTGCTGCCGGTCTGCCATGCCGCCCTGCCTCGGACCCAGCGGACTATAGACTGAAACCTCTACAAACTGTGAGCTAATAAACCTTTCTTCCCCTAACTTTGGGTGTTGGGTATTCTGTCCCAGCAACGAGAGAAAAGTAACTAAAACAGTAACTTTACTTAATTTTGACAGCAGAGCCTTTCGCCCTTCAAAGTTCTATAGAGCACAGGAGGGATGCTGATGAGCCAGGACATGCAGCTAGGTCCAGGCACAGCATGTGACCATAGCCTCAGGGGAGTGACTGAGGAGAAAAGGAGAGGCCCATGGAGCCGTGAAGGGCTGAGGAGCAAGAGGTGCGGCTTGGGCCAACCATCTTGAAGCACTGAGGGTGAGAACAGGCTTGAGGCAGGGAGCAGCAGTTGAGGTAAGTGCACTATACTGTGTTCTTTGCCATCTCTTCTTCCCCAATGACGTCCATATGTTAGAACCAAGACAGGTACCATGAGGTACCTCAGTTTTAAATCTCATCTCAGTAGGTTATACCAATTGCCCACTGATCTCAGCCACTCCTCCTCAATGTCCCAGGGTTCAGCTTCTGTCTCATTAATATCTCCCCAACATGTTGCCACTCTCAATTCTCAGAGATTTCAATACGTATGTTCATGATTTTCCCAACACCACGGCTTTTCTCGTCACTGTTGTATTCTCTATCTGCCTTGGTATGAAATCACGTGAATAACTGTGACCTCTTCCAACCTCGTGATCTTAAACTCACGTATCTCACTCTTTGAGCAACAAACACCTTCTCTCTGTACTCTGACTCTACTGGAACCCACAATCTTTTGATCCTTTGCCTGTTCATGAACATCAGCCTCCTATGTCCTCACTGCCCTCATCATCTAGCTTGACTTCCGTGGTTATTAATGTAGAATAGTGATTAATAGAGGTGGGGAAGGGTTGAGAGGAGGGAGACAGATAAAGGGATGCTGCATTTAATTAGCATACGCTGTACACGTGTGCTGAAATATGGCACTGAACCCAGCTAACATGTACAACTAATACAAGTCAATAAAAAGGGAAGGAAAAATATTACATGGTCAATCTTTATAACTGCTCTCTTACCACTTCAACTCCCTAACCCATTTGTGTTGCATTCACTTTGAAAACTCCGACCCTGGTCAATACCAACCCTCTTCCTAGTCTAATCCTATACATGGCAGCTGAACTTGGCTGGAGAAAAGACAGCCTGCTAATGGGTCTTGCTTTAAATTCATGGCACAGATCTCAAGCAGGGTTCTAATACTGCCTGATAATCACACTGCATTTCCTTGTTCCATCTACTCTTCTCCTCTCCCTGGCAACTGCCTCATACCTGCCCACATATGTTCTGCCTATCTTCTCTCTCAGCTGATAAAATGGAAGCAATCAGAAAAAGACTCTTACAGATCACACCCTCCTTTCTGCCTTGACACAAGTATGTGAACACACATGCACGCGCACACACACACACCCTTTTACCAGTATCATCAGCACACACACTGCTCTCCTGCCTGTGACCGTACAAGAACTATACAAGACTGATGCTTTGCTCAAAGACACTGCTTCAGAACTTCTCTCTCTTACTCCAATACCCTAGTCTTGCTTCTCACCTTATTTACCAGCAGCACACGAACCATGCACTCATTTTTCCCTCTAGGAAATGCTTTGGGAAGCTGGTACCCAGGACGCGACATTCCATTGGTCTTTCTCCTGTCTCTGGTTGCTCTTTCACAGTCTCATTTGCTGGCTCCTCTTCTTCTGCCTGAACTCTTAGTGTTTGCGGGAAGGGCTCAGTCCTGGGAACTCTCAACTCCCTCCATCCTTTATTATTTCATCTAGTCTCAAAGTCCTTAATGACTGTAATATTGAAGTTGGTAACTTCCAAAGTTCATATGTTCTCCTCAGACCTCTCCACTAAACTCTGGACTCATATATTCAACTGCCCACTCAATGCTTTCATTTTTAGTATATGTGCTGCCAAAGCGAGCACAATGCTTTCATTTTTATATTGAATAGGCAGCTAAATTGAACTGATGTCTGAAACTGATCTCCTGATCTTCCCTTAAAAAATCAAAAACCAAAAACCAAAAAAACCAGAAAACCTTTGTACCCATAATCTTTCCCAAGACAACTGCTGAAAAACCCCATTTGTCTACTTATTCAGACCGAAACTCCTGGAACTATCTATGATTCTCCTCTTTTCTTTCATTCCCAATTTGGAGATCCTAAAGAATTTGCCTTCAAAATAGAATCAGAATCTAACAACTTCTGTCAACCTTTATTGCCACCACCATGGCTTTTGCCACTATCAACTCTTTTAAAAAAAATGGAGGTAAAATATATAGAACATAAAATTTGCCACTAGTAACATTTAGTACATTAACACTGTGGTACAGCTACTATCAGTTTCTAGTTTCAGAATGTTTTCATCACTCCAAAAGAAATTCCTGAATCCCAGTAAGCAGTCATTTCTCACTTCTCCCTTCTCCCTCCAGCACCAGCACAGCTAATGTGCTTCCTGTCTCTATGGATCACCATCGTCCTCAGCTGGCCTTTCCATTCCCTCGTCCACCCCCACCCTTACTAAAGTACCCCAAGAGTGAACTGGGACACAGCACTGTGCTCTGCTCTCCACTGGCTTGTCTCATTCATAGTAAAGCAGGGTCCTCAGAGTGGCCTCCCAGGCCCTGGTCTCTCACCCCATGTTGCCCTTCCCGCATCCCTGCTGCTCTCCCATCCCTTATCTGCTCTGGCCTCCTTGTGACCCCTTGAGCATCCCCACCACATCCCTTCCTTAGGACTTGCCCCACCAGCTCACTTTCCCTTAGAACATCCTTGCCCCAGACCTTTGTGTTCCCAACCCTACTTCCTTCAGGTCTTAGCTTAAATGTTGCTTTCTCAGCAACACACTTGTTACAAAGCCACTACCTCATCCTACCTCAGCACTCCTAATTTCCCGCCCCCTTTTCTATATAATTTATTACCTGCTCCCCTCATCCCAGAATGAAAGCCCCTCAGGCCAGAGAGCTAGTCTAGTCTGTCTATTCCTGTTCTCCAGGGCTAGGACAGTGCCCGATGCAGTCAAGTCACGTTCCTTGGATGAATGTGAGCGTGAAGAACAGAGTGACAGAAGAGGGTCGCCACTAGTCTTACTCAACCAACTCCCTCTGTCCCCATGGCAACTTGTGAACGTGCCTGCCACCGCCACACAGAATCACTGGCCAGGGAAAGCACTGCCCATTGGTCCTGCACCAAGGACTACTGGGGGGACAGCAGCAGCTGCGACTTCCATTTGTCTCACCATTCATACAACCCAACAGCATCTCTCCGTCCATTTCGGTTGCCCAGATTTGCCTTGGGGAGGGGCTCGTGGGGTTTCTGAGGTCTCCCTGTACCTGTTGTTGTCCACGTAGCGGATCAGCATAGGGTAGAAGGCATAGAGGTCTCTGCAGAGGACTGCGAACTCGTCCAGGATGAGCAGCTCCGCCTCCTGGGTGTCCCCTTTGCCGTCGGCTTTCAGCTGCTCCTCCTCCTGCACGGTCTTGACAGCCTTCTTTTTCAGCTTCTCCAGAGTCGGGATGAAGTGGCTCCGCAGCAGGTCGGGCCTGGCTTTGCCGATGATGGGCTGAGCGAACACTGCATTTGCAAACAAAAGACTTCCCTCAGTTCAGGTCTCACAACAAGGTTTGGGCCCTCTAACTAGATGTGAAGTTCCTGGAGGAAGCCTCTTGTTGCTCGGAACCACAGCAGATGCTCAGTAGACACTCTGTTGAGGTGATGGACAGACCAGTGTCCCTGATCTGATCATTACACGCTCAGACCATGCACTGAACTGCCACGCTGCACCCCATAAATACGTACAGTTACTATGTGCCACTTAATGATGTAAACATATTTAAAATCAGTGTTAGTATATATGTATATATGTGTGCACATGGACACACACACATTCTGGTTATTTCATAGAAAAGTCTGTTTAAAGTACAACAACCCAACCATAGTTCTCAGCCCTCGACATGTGAGACCTGCCAACCTATTGCCTCCAGGCTCCTCTGGGCCCCTCGGGAGGTGGATAAGGGCGACATCAGCTAAAACTGAACAGAGAGAGGCTGAGGGGTCACAGGTGGAAGAGCAGAAAGAAGTGATCAGTGGGGCTACAATTTTGGCCTTTCTTAAAGACGAAAGCTGTATGTCTTTCTGTATTTCTTACATCTTATTGATCAGATAGTGATTATTATAAAATAATCTAATATAATAGGATATTTTGAAGATGAAAATCAGAGGAATTATAAGAAAAAAAGTAAAATAAACTGAGCCACAGCCAAGCATGGTGTACGCCATGTAATCCCAGTACGCTGGGAGGCTGAGAAAGGAGGTGGTAAGTTCAAGAACGGCTTGGGCAACCTAGCAACTTAACGAGACCCTATCTCAAAATAAAAACATAAAGCAAAAGGTCCGGGAACATAGCACAGCACAAAGGCCCTGAGTCAGTCCCCAGTACCCACCATGCCCAAAAAAGAGTCGTGAGCCACTGACAATGTACACGTCAATGCATATTGACTATTTCAAAGTTTCTATAGCTTTGGACATTTTGACTGGAAATAGCCTGAATTCCAGCAAATTTTCTTTCTGCACTTTTTTTTTTTTTTTTTACTTTTTTTTAAAAAGGAAGTTTTAGAAAGACGTTTAGGGAGTTTTCTAATGAGATGCATTAACCAAGAAGCTGTGACTGGTTAGCCCTCACCCAGCTGAAATCAGAAAGTCTATACTTGATGCAGGCAGTCTGAGCTTAGGTGACTATTTAAAATAGGCTTAGTTTAATCACCAGGAATCAAGTGGCCCTACAGAATGAGACCTGGATTTGCCTTTGGAATAACAGGCCAAAGTTCAGTTTCCACCAGTGCCCCTCGCAGTGACACTTCTCTGCAGTGACACATGCAGAGACAAGACAGCCAGTTTTGATCCCCTGCCTTCCCTTAATTC
>PVJO010011966.1:0-57505 GCA_004026905.1 Hystrix cristata | reverse complement strand
AAAGATGTGGTTTTTCTACACAATGGAGCACTACACCGCCATAAAAAAGGATAAACTGGAGTCATTTGTATGTAAATGGATGTTCCTGGAGAACATACTATTAAGTGAAATAAATCAGACACTTATTAGTACACGTCGAATTGTTTCTCTGATATGAGAAACCATAAGTGTAAATAAGGACAAAGGGGTAGAATAGATAATTTGTTTTAAAAAGAAAAAAGAGAGATAGTATTCAAAAGAGAGAACTAGATAGGGAAAAGGGGGATAAAGAAGAAGGTTTTAAAAAAGTAAGATGAAAGGAGAAAAAATGGTAAAGTGTAGCTACACTTGTTGCAAATAGAGAGGGGTGGGTGAATGGAAGGTAGGGGAGGGGAAGGGGGAAGAGGGGGGAAAACCAAGATGTATTATGTACAAGTACAAAATAACCGTGTTGATTATGATCATTATGTATGCAATGTACTAATACATGTTCTTGGTAAAAATAATAAAAAAAATTAAAAAATAAAAACTGGATACTTTAGATACCATATTATAGCAACTATGGATTTTAGTCTCCCTCGATAGTTTTTTTGGTGTTGTTTTGAGTCATTTACTAGTATTTATCCTGCAGAATCAGACTGTCACCACCCAACAGTGGGCAGCCTCTGATGCCCCCACTTAGTTTTTCCCTAACTTTGTTTTACTCTGCATCTGTGCAGCCTAGTGCGCACCAGTGACTGGCGGGTGAAGCCCATAAGGCTTCTGTCCTCAGTTGGTGGGTCCGTGTTTGGTTTAAGGAAAGCATTCAAAGTCTGGGCAGTTTTCAAGACTGTTTTAGTGTTTGCTTGCTCCTGGCTCTCTCAAACCTTCTTTGTACATACACATAAGCCTGGAGACAGCCATGGATTGTGCAATGCTTATCCAGCCTCTCAACGGCCAGCTCATTTTGCCATTGTGAATTCTCACGAGTCTTTCCATCTGCCACTCATCCCTGTCAGGGCACAACAGCAGGCTTGGATTGTGCACAGGCTGTTTCCATTTGCCACTGGGCACGGATTTCCACTCTCCACTCTAAGGCAATGAGCTCCCTCTAGCAACACACTCAGTCCTGATAGGACTGTGCTGGCCAACTCAGGGTGGCATGTGGCAGCAGCCACAGGCAAGAAAGTCACAGACATCTTCTTACCCAGAGTTCACCATTTTGTTGTCATGAGTATCTGCTTCTTGATTTACTGTTTCTTTTCAGGTATTTCTAGTGCTTGGAAATGATTGTTTTTAAAATTTTGCCCAGTTTTACAGTCATTGTTTGGAAAGAGAGTTTATTGACCTCCATAATCCTTCACTGTCGGAATCCACACCACCGCTGTCTCCATGTGCTTTATGGATTCTGCTTCTGTGTTCCTCCAATATTGGCATTGTCCAAGCAAGTCCTAGCTCACCAGCGCTTCTTTTTTATTGTAGATTTTGTCTTGAAAACATTTTGTTGTTTCTTCTTCCTTCCCTAGTGACTGGTTATATAACCCATCAGAGAGCAACAATTTGTCCAACTCTTTCAGTCTACTCTTCCTTGCTTCCCCTGCACAAATAAATGTCAGCTGTCCCCAAGCAGGAAAGAATAATGGGACATTTATAGACACTTTCTCAGGGAAGACACTAGGGTTATGGGGGTTATTTTTAAAAAATGCACGTTTCAGCAAAAGAAAAGAAAGAAAATATATGACAAATCTCCAAATATTAATATTTTAGGTTTCATTGAGGTATAATTGACCAAAATTATGTATATTCAAGGAGTGTAACATGATATTTTGGCATCTGTATACATTATGAAATGATGACCAAAGTCAGTATAATTAACATGTCCATCACTTTGCATAACTCCTTTTTTGTGGTGAAAGTACTTAAAATCTACTCTCAGCAAATTTTACGTATACAATATATCATCTTTATTATTAGAACTACTAATATTTTTGCAGTACTAGGGACTGAACTCGGCCTTTACACCGATACCCGGGGAGTCTTGTTTATTTTTTTTATTTTGAAACAGGATCTCGCTAAATCACTAAATTGCCTGGGCTGGGCCAGAATGTGCAGTCCTGCCTCAGCCTCCCAGAATGCTGGGATTACAGCCACAACAGCAATACTAAAGACCCTCACAAAAAAGCACTTTCAGAACTGCTTCAGAAAGTGGCAAGAGAGATTAATGGCAACGTGCCATTTTTGTGTGTGTGTGCTGGGGATCAAACTCAGGGCCTCGTGCTTGTGAGGCAAGCACTCTAACCACTGAGCTAAATTCCCAGGCCCAGCAATGCGCTTTTTTTTTGTAATACATTTTTAAAAGTTTAAACACTGCCCATAGTTTCTGATCACTTGCCATAAAGCTGGCAACTGGCTTAGTCAAAGCATGTTCTCAATAACATCAGATCTGTACAGAAATTTTGTTATTCAAAGATGAGTTAAGAGGATAAAAATGTTTTCAACTATTAAGCTCTTTTATAATCCCATTCCACTACCTTACATTTGACAGATAGTCAAGTTTATTAACTTTGCTAGAAACTTGAGTCCATTTAACCTGAAGCCATCATCTGCATGTAACCCTAACACTTCTCTCTATTCTTCCCAATAAGGAAAGGAGTCAACATTTAGAGCCCCTACTTATGTGCCAGTTAGTGTTCTTTCTATTTTATTTTATTTAATTTGTTTCTGGCTAGTTAGGCAAAGACTGATTTATCCAGAGTTAAAAACCAAGGTCTGGTCAGGCGTGGTGGCAAACACCTGTAATCCCAGCACTCTGGGACACTGAGGCAGGAGGACCCCAGTTTAGAGCCCAATTTGGGCAGATTATCAAGAGGCTGTCTCTAAATAAAAGATAAGAAGGGTTGGGGGTGTAGCTCTGTAAAAAGGTCCTGGGTTCAACCCCCACCATCACAAACAAAACAGAACAGAGTAGAGCAACCTGAAATCTGATAAAGACCTTGACAGTAGGGGCTACGTTTTTGTCCTTTGGGATGGTAACATTAAAATCACAGTACCAGCTGGGGATTTAGCTCAGTGGTTAGAGTGCTTGCTTTGCAAGCACAAGGCCCTGAGTTCGATCCCCAGCACAAAAACAACAAAAACAAAACAAAACACAGTACCAGGCTTCCCTCACACTCTGGATTTCTGTTCAAGTTTCGCAATCTTGGGAGAAGCCCTTGCTTGCTTGCCTTGCTGCCTTCTTCCTGCCACAAACTGTTTCTCCTCTGTGACGTCTCTCTGTCACGGCATCCCTGCCTTGGAGCCTGCTGATTATGGACTGAAACTGCTACAAACAGTGAGCTAAACAAACCTTTCCTCCCTAAAAAAGAAAAAAACTCAAAACTCAGGAGAAATAATCTGACTGATTGGCTAGGTTCAGACCCCTCCCCTCAAGTAGACCACTCAGTGTGAAACGGGATCATTGGGCAAATCTGCCCCTGAAGAAAAGTTGAGAAATGTGCTGCTGGATAAGAAGAATATAGTACCGTGAGGCTGATGTTCTCAGGTTTTCCTTAATTGGCTCTATGTCCAGAGCTGGTTCCTTCCTTGAGTTTTCAGATACAGATACGCTTTATTTTAAAGCAATTTCTCATAACTTTGTTATTCTCCCTTCTTCTCTTTATTTCCTCCTTACATCAACATGCTCTTGTAAGCCACCTGCTCAGATTCCTGGGTAGCCAATTTACTCCCAAAGGAGGCAGGTATTTATTATTCCTCTTAACTTTCTTTATTATCTTTTTTTTTTAACTTTCTTTACTATTTTAAACTCCACCAGAAAACCGCATCTGAAATCTGCTCCCTCCCTACTTTCCCACACCAGAATCTTCTAAAGTACCTTTTGCTCTCAGGAAAAAACATTATTGAATATATTAAATGCATGTTGTTCATTTGAATTTTATTGATTTTGGAGATTGTATATAATTTATTTATTTGCTTTTGCTTTATAGCTACCTAAGAGCAATGAAGAGGTTGAACATGCTTTTATATTTCTTTTCAAGTAAATCCTGAATTCCTGAGAAAACACTTTTTAAGAAACCTAAATTTCAAGAAACATAGGTGTAAGGCATGGATTCATCACTTCATTACATAGTTTCTGTTAGGATACCTAACCTCACTCAGTGATGTTCTCCAGAAACTGTAGTAAACTTTTGGAAGGTAGCAACAATGGAATTTGTACTTCTTTGTCTATCTACCTCCAAAAATCTGGTAGGATTGCAAAATAATGTTTTATTGAGTGAACACTTAGAAGCTTTAAGTGCTAGGAATTGTGCTAAATTCTTTAGAGAGAGTACTCCACCTCCAAAACAAACCTGATCGAGTCTGATAAAATTAAGATATCCATTTATAGCTAAGAAAACTCAGAATGTTTACATAAATTGCCTGAGGCCATATACATAATAAACCTAAGAGCTGGGGTTGCATATGAAAAAAAAAGATTGTTAGATAACTAAAAGGAAGCTTTTTACAGTATAATTCACATAATAATTTAAAGCTTGTATCATATTTATATTCATTTCGATCCTCAGTCAGTAAAAATGCTGATATTGTATTTATTTTTTACATTGCATGCTTGCCAAAGTGGAAAAAGTTAGCTAGTGCTTCTTTAGCCATGAATAGTATTTCCCCTTGATTTTCTACTGGTGTGTTCTATTGTTATTATCATTAAGAAATATATATTCATTTAGTAGAACAAATTTTAATCTGTTTAGCTCTGCATGTGATAAGAGGATATTTAATACCTCAGTCTGTTTCATAATGTGGGAAATGTTGTGCCAAGACATCATTAATAACACATTTCTACCCACTGACTTTCCATCCAGAACAAAGAAATCTTGCTTCATGGTGATTACTGTATGGAGAGAATCAATGTGAATAATGTTTCAAGCCGTGAGTAGCTACGTAAAACACACCATAAACAAAATCTTTTTGTAAATTAAATGAGCATGTCTCTACTCAATCTTTGCCTGATAGTTACTGCATTTGTCAATTTTCAGGCAAATACACATTATAAAAAATAACTCCCACAATTTTAGCTCTCATTGACTTCATTTCACTTTTCTGAAGGCAGCAGTTAACTGATCAAAAGAAGAAGGGACCATGCAGTTATTGGGTGTTGACACGTAGCTTTGTCATGACTAGATTTTCCAATCCATATGGCTGTTCTCAAATGTGGTCAAAACTACTCTGCCCTAGCAATGATGTTGAGTTTTGAAGGAAATAAAGTGATCCTTAATCTAGAGAGTAAAGAGGAAGGATTAACTCTCTAAATTGTGAGGAAACGAATGGAAAATTCTTAGCCGGGTCTACAAGTCTCTACTTGCTATAGGCCCACTGCATCAGTGTGGCAGGCCAGTCTGAAGAATACCTCCTCTGGCAGTCAGTCTGAAGAATGCTGTTTCCATGGGGTGAGGTGCACACCTGCAATCCTAGCCTCTGGGAGGCTGAGGCAGGAGGATCACTTGGACAAAGTAGTGAGACCTTAGCTCAAAACAAAACACCTGGGATTGTAGCTCAGTGTGAAGGCCCTGGGTTCAATCCTCAGCACTGGTGGATGGGGGTATGGGCCGCAGTTTGCTCAGCCTGGGGTCCTCTTCCTTAGATTTCAGCTTCAGAAAAGAATCCTCAACTAATCCTCATCACAAACACTCACCGCACAGTGAACTCTTACTCGGTGGGATTTGTCAGTAGAATTTCTTACTTTGAGGGCAGTCTCTGACAGTGAAAATAACAGGCCCTCCTTTAGGTTGACCAAGAGGAGAGGTAGGCCACAAAGGAGAATGAGAGGGGAGAATGATTTAGCTGTTCGAATAGAAGCAATGACAGACGATGGAGAAAGAGAGAGAGTGAGGATTGTTGCTAGGTTCCTAAACATTACTTATTCATCTTTCTTTGGTCTAGCCTTAATTTTCTGCTCTGACAGAGGCTACTGGTATTTCCCAGTATCCATGCTCTCTCCTGTTCGTGGACATGGAATTATACCACACTTCCGGCCTCCCCTGCCATGAAGTAATGTCGTGTGCCTGAGAACCAGCCAAAGAATATGGACACAAGTAATGGATGCCACCGCCATACATGGCTCTTTCTTCTTCCCAGGCCCTTTCTGCAGTCCCCGTCCCTGCCCCTGCTTACTGACTTGCCAAAGAACCACACCCAGCTGAAGACGCAAGGCCCAGCTAGCCGTTAGCTGGAAGAAGCCTCTGTCCCTCAGTGGGTTGTGCCAGTCACCTGGCAAACACGAGCTGGTCTCTGAGGTGAGTGAGAAGGACAGCTTTGCTTTGTCACACCACTGAGATTGTAACTAACTTCTGCTGTAGAAGTCTACATTATTGCTACCAAAGGAATGTGGCTTTTGCTTTCCATTTTGCTTGCATAACATGTGGACATGGTACAGAACTGAAAAGACACTAAATGTTTGGGTTAAACAAAGCATCTTCGTGGACTCCTGTCTGTAGGGACCCGCTTTCTGACTTCAAACTGAAAGGAAACTAGTTTCTTCTGTATCTTTTCAGGCTTACACTGAAGTATATATTTTAATATTATTTTTATATATTATACATTGTATTTCCTGGCCTATTTTATATTTTGTGTGTGTATAATTCCACGTAAACAGAAAAAAAAACTGGCTAATTTTAAAACGAAGAGCAGCTATGGCAGAGATGCCTTAAAAATCAAGTGGCTAGGGATTTATCTCAGTGGTTAGAGTGGTTGCCTCACAAGCACAAGGCCCTGAGTTCAATCCCCAGCACCAAAAAAAAAAAAAAAAAAAAAAAAAAAAAAAAAAAAAAAAAAAAAAAAAAAAAAAAAAAAAAAAAGGCGAGTAAGCTTGTGTTGAATTGTAGGTTATTCTAATTAATCTAGATCTATGGGTATAGGATTTATATCACAGTAGAACCTTGACCTGAATCCAACTTTGATAGATTCTGACTTCATTTCCACTCTTCTGACAGGGATTATAGGGATCTGTTCCATCCTCCCTCCCGCTTCTCTTGTTCCAAGCAGAATTTATCAAGCAGAATTTATCAAGCATTATCTGTGCCTGTGAAGCCTGCCATTCACTGCGTGTGTGTGTGTGTGTGTGTGTGTGTGTGTGTGTGTGTGTGTGGTGCACGTGGGAAGTGGTTCCAAGGAGGGAGACAGGAGGAGAGAGACGGAGCAGGTAGCACAATCCCAAAGCGCCCAGTGGGGTTGTCCTCTGCAACCCCAGTGACCATGGGAGGACCCCCACGCCCACGCCCACGCCCTTCCCGAGGGTCTGTGAAATGCATCCCAGCCTCAGGGGGCGGGGGGCAACAGGGGAACACGTTTTTCCGCGGAACACCTCGCGCCTTGTGTCCTCCGCACTTTCGGATTTGTTTCTTAATGGTCCCGAGGCGAAACTGTCTGGTTGCACAGATGTTAATTATTCGCGACTACTCTTAATTAGTTGTGTGAGTTATTCATTCTGGAACCGTGACAGAAAGCCTCAGTCGATTTGGTCCCCGGAGAGCTTTTCAGGAGGTTGTTTATGACCCCTCCCCCACCTCTCTCTCCCCTCTTGAACCTGAACATTTGCGGTTAGTCAGGCTCACAGGGCCCACCCGCACGGGGACCTGGGAATTGAAACGCTGAGGACACACATGGTTTTCCAAAGCCCCGCGCACACACGCCCAGAGCTTCAGTTTGGCTGCCCAGTGAAATGATTCAGCTAGAAAGCAAGTCTCATGTTGGAGGGAGGGCCTGGGGCTCGGCCTGGAGCGGACCATTCATTTCTCTTTGACGTGTCATTTCTCTTGCTCCCATGATTTGTGCGTTTCCCTGTATCATGTATTAAACTCATTGGCTGCCTTCAAGATCATCTAAATAATTAAAGCTGTATTGCGGAGAGCATTGTACAGATTAGTGCGTTAAACACTAATCTGCTTGGTCACTACTTTCCTACACACAAAACTGAGAGAAAGGGAGGCCCCAAATCACATTAAATTATCCACTGAGCGTATAATACTCGTATTGACGAATGTGATTGCATAGATGGTCATTTTGAAAGCATTTGCCGAAAGACACTGCTGATCTATTATTTATTGAGGAACCCCGCTTTTTTCTTTATTACTTTTTCTTTCTCTTTTCTTTTCTTTCTTTCTTCTTTTTTTAATAATTGGTAGCAAAAAGCTTCACACTGAAGACCAGCTCCAGGCAGGAATAAACGAAGCACTCTCCAGGTAATAAAAAATATACGGAGAAAAATGACTTTCACTAGAGTTGTAGAAGGAGAGGAAATTGATTAGTGCTCCTTTTAAAGAACTTCAGACCCTGATTTCTTTTCACGATCCTGATATACATGTCTGACGGTTGGAGGGAAAGGAGAATGTAAGATATTATAATTTTTTTCCTTTGAAATTAATTTTTATTAGTCTGTGTTTGTAGCACATAATGTTTACATTCCTGGTATGGAGTTAGTTCATGTACATAGAACATCTTAATTCCTCTTTTCTTCCCCTTGCCTTCCTTTCCCTACCCCCTCCCTCCATCTCTATCTCCCTACTTCTCCTATTATCTATCTTTTATTTTGCTCTTTACTTATAATTTGTGTTTCTCATATAAGAGAAACTGTGAGATATTTAAACTTGTGTGTCTGATTTATTTCACTTAACATGATTTCAACTATTTTACAAAATAAACTGTATAACAAACTATATATATTGTATATATATATATCTCACCGTGGAAAGATATCCATAAGATAAAAGAATAGGGAAGGAATAAAGCAGTTGGGATAATATAATCCCTTTTGTGTAAATTTAATTAAAAAGCTTACACACTATGTGCATATATTTACAAATGTATCAATACTTAAATGGTAATATATCCATCTGTTTTAGCATTTCCTTTGGGGGAAGCAAGTGATATTAGGGGAAGAGATGGAAGATATTTATGTGTTATATTACACCAAAAGGTAAAATATAAACAGAGACAAACCAATGTCTTAAAATTAGGTGAGTAATTTTTATTACAAAACATCGTGACAGCTGGAATCCTAAAACAATTTGCAGCAAAGAAAGGAACTATAGATAAAAGTGAAGTGAATTTTATAATTCTGAAGAAGTCTTAGGAAGATGGAACTTCTCAATTGCAAGAGTGTTAAACTGCAGATGTGAAGAAAGATTGGTTTGCTTGGGTTTTTTTTTTTTTCAGTTTTGATTTGGGTGTTTTGCAGAAATTTTGTATATTTTCCCCACCTCCCTCAGGGAGATTCCCTTGATATTAAAAGCACTGAGCCAGGCACAGTGGTATAAGCTTCCAATCCTAGCACTCTGGGAGACCGAGGCAGGAGGATCACAAGTTCCAGCTCAACCTGGGCAACTTAGTGAGATCCTGCCTCAAACTAAAAAATGAAAAAGGGGTCTGGGGATGTAGCCTAATGTGAAAACTCTGTGTTCAATTCCCAGAAAGAAAGAAATAGAAGGAGAAGGAGAAGAAAGAAAGGAAGAAAGGATGGAAAGACAGAAAAAGAAAAGAACTAAAAGAAGAAAGAAAAGGAAAGAGAAACAGTTTAAAAGGAAACATGTATGGTGTTTGGAATCCTGCAAGAGAACTATGCCAAATCCTGCCTCCACTGCTTACTGTGGGCTCAGTACAACATAATCTTACTAAGCCTTGGTTTTGTCACATATAAAAGAAGAGGAAAACAAAACTGGATCATTTGAAAACTTAATGAGGACAGTGTATGAAAGGATTTAGCCCATTGACTGGTATAAGATAAGGATAGAAAAAATGTTAGCTACTTGTAGGTAGGACATACTATTGTTCAAAATAGCCTTCTAAGTGTCCCTTCCTGTGGAAGTTTTTATCTCCCAACTCTATTGAATTAAATAAACCCTGCCCAAGTGGCATACTTCCCCAGCCCCAGTCCAGAAGCATCTTAAAAGTCAGGCTGTGGCTCACCAGGTTTCTCTGTGGTCTCTTCCACGATACCATTAACAGGGACTTTGTCCCACAGCTTACACCTTGGAGCAAAGGTGGGCACAGAACAGTGAGCCAGCCTACAACAATGAGGATGTGTGGCAGGAGAGGGAAATAAACTGTGTTGGCATAACACACTGAGATGTGGGATTGTTTGTTACTGCAGCTAAACCTAACCTACCTGACTGGTATATCCAATTTCTCTCTTGGTTGCTGGGCATGGCAGCACAGGCCTATAATCCCAGCCCTCTAGGAGGCTGAAGCAGGAGGATGGCAAGTTCAAGCCCAGCCTGGGCAACTTAATGACTTAGTGAGATGGTGTCTCAAAACAAAAACATTAAAAGGTCTCTATCTAGTTAACCAGGGGTGGGTGGAGTTTATTGAAGTGTATCTGTTAGCTCGCTGCATCTCTGGACGGCTCAAGAATGAAGCTGAAACTCCACATCCAGAACACCATATTATTTTGCAAGCCTGCTCTAGTGGAGACAGTGCAGCTAATGGCCCTGGGCCTGCCTGCATAGCTCGTACTCTGTCTGGAGCTTCTGACTGAGCCCCCCGCCACACCTACCCTGACAAGCTGGGAGTATCTGCCGCCCTCTCAGCAGGTTGGATCCCACCAGGTGCCTGTATCTCATAATGAGAGCTCGTCACAAGCTTGCACTTAGATACAAGGAGGCTGAGAAAGTGCGCTCCTGGCTTCTGCCCTGGGGGAGATGCAAACGCACAGACCAGGACCTTCCTCAGACCTAGGAAGAGTGCTCAAACATTAAGAGTGGCGAAGAGGGGTTGACAAATATCCACAAGGCAGCCCTCTTAAGAAACATACAGCTTGCTGTGGTATAGGGTTGTGGGGTCCCAAACAGTAGCCACTCGTATTTCCACTTTAATTACGTTCAATTAAAACTTCAGTTTCTTCACCTCCCTAACACACTCAAGGGCCTCAACTGCCACCCATCACTAGTGGCTAAAGTATCGAACAGCGCAGTTAGGAAGCATTTCTGTCATTGCAGAGAGTGTTTTGGGCAGCACTGATAAAGAGAATTGAGTCTGATATTATTCAGAGCTAATTGGCCCGAGAGCAAGGACTGTGTGGCTCACCGAGGGACCAGGGCAGAGAACGACTCTAGTTGCCATTGACAACACCGCCCCTTTGCCATGAGGCAGATCTTTGAGCATTTTCAGAATGTGATTTCCACATCTGTCAGACAGGGGCATGGTAATTGTAATGGAGTAAGTCCCCTAGGCAGCCCCCAAACAAAACTCCCCTAATTGGCCTCCTGCTGCCACTTGTTCTGTGTAAAGCTCTGATTCACAGGGCCATGTCTTGAGGAGGAAGAGGGTGAGGGGCTGGATTTCCATCCTACAGGTGAAGCCAGAAAGACTGCCACCTTGGCTGGAACCCTTCTCTTTCAGGCAGCTAACTTCATCGCATTTGCCCTGCAGAGCTGGGTATGAGGAAGTTCCCAGACTAGCTGTTCAGTGTAGGTAAGGATTACGGATCGAACATTCCTAACCCGAAAGCCCCAGATCCCAAATCCTCCAAAACCCAAAACTTTTTGAGCACCAACATGATGCCACAAGTGGAAAATTCCACACCATGAAACTTTGTTTTGTGCACAAAAATATTTAAAATATTGTACAAAATTGTATTTAGGTTCTATGTTTAAGGAATCCATGCAACATGAATGAGCTTTGTGTTCAGACTTAGTTCCATCTGTAGTATATCTCATTATGTATATGCAAATATTCCAAAATCTGGAGGGAGAAAAATCTCAGAAAACTAAAACACTTCTGATGCTAAGCATTTGCAGTAGGAGATATTCAACCTGCTTGATCAACCACATCACCCAATTCTTTTGGTGCCAATTTCAGGCTTCGATGTCTTTTGGCTTGTTTCACTCCGCTTTTCAAAACCAGGTGCCTGCAGGCCCCAGCTCTGCTCTTTCCTGCTAATTCACCAGGCCCTGTCCCAGGCTAAGGTCTTCTCTGGCACACTCAGCTGTCCCGGCCCTGGAGGTCTGCAGGGGGTTAATTAATGGTCAGCTTGGGCGGGAATGCCCAGCTGAACTGAGTCAGCTTGGTTCTGGGCACAGAAGACCACCTGAGGATGGTTGCTGGAAGACCCCGTAAAACGAGAACAGGAGGGTAAGATTGCATGCTTTGGATTTCCCTGGAGAAGCTTTGTTGCAGCTGGTTTTTCTGATACAGCTCGGCTGTTGTCATTGGAGGAGGAGCTTGGGTCCTAGCTGTTGCTGGGGATGGCTGCTGTTCTCTTTGGGGAGCTCTGGTCTTTGCCTATGTCCTGAGCGTCACTTCCTGGCTCCAGTGCAGGTCCCTCAGCCTTCTGGCACAGATCTTTCACCCTGCTGGCACAGACTTTCTAGCCTCTACCGCTGGCCCTTGGGTCTTTCCGGTGCAGATGCCTGATACAGAATTACATGAGACATTACTGTGGGCTCTCGACCTCCAGCTGGATTCTTCGGATCTCTAGCATGGACAGATCTCTTGCACTCTTCTGCATCTGACATTTTGGGTGAGTATTGTAATGCAATCCTATAAATTTTGGGTCCTGTATGAAATCTATTCCTGTGTAAATCACTGGCTAATACAAGGTCCAAGGTCTTTTTCTTTTGAATATCAGTTAACAACAAGGTCTCCAGATAAAAACAAGAGGCAGCTCAAATTCTGCAACTCATCTTGAATCTATCCATCTACTTCCCACTATCTGCACTGCCACCTACGTGCTATCATTATCTTTCGCTAAGTCCACTGCCAGATTCCCTCAGTGATTAATAAATTAAATAAAATCCTTGACAAATGTTTATTTTGTATCTATCCAAGCACCATGATTTTGCCCTGTTTTGAAAATTATTGCTTAACACAACATTCCAGCCACTTGGTTGAACCTACATCCCATAGCAGTTTGTCCTTCACTCGGTTGCCAAAATGGTCCTTATCAAATGGAAAAAGCACAGTGTGATTCTCCTTGACTTCAAAACCTTTTCATAGTTTCCCATTACCCTTAAAATAAAGCCAGAAGTCACTATGCAGGTGTGGAGGCCATAAAGGATGTGAATGCTAACTACTTCCATCTCACCTCTTGATACTATTCTCCTCAAACACACAGCAGGGGGAAATTTGTGCTTCAGTGGACAACCATACAATATCTAGGCCCTTGAGGACATTCTCCCTGGCTATTTGATTCTGATTCTGCAGAAGCTAGATTATGACAACCATAATTTGACAATGCAAAATCATTTTTGGCTCGAGACATGCAATCTGTCCTATAGATGTTTGTTCAAGGGACTTCCCTTCCCACCCATGAAGTTATTTTGTCACATTTGTGCAAGATTTCAATATTTACTTATTTTATATAAATCTATGCAGTTGTGATTTCTCTTTTGAACACCTCCCAAGTTCTTTAACCGATTAATAAATTATTTTTAATTTTTTATTAACATAATTATTGTACATATTCATGTGTACAGTATACAAAGTGTGCCAATCTGAAATTAGCATTTACATCTCCTTACTGTTACATTGTGCTTGCTGCCTTTGAGTGCCTTTCTTCTAGTTAGTCATAAAATACTTAATTGTTTATTGTGAAGTGTAGTCACCCTACTGTATTACCAAACACTGGAAAATATTACTTGTAACTATTATGGTGCCCATTGTCCAATCTCCCTTCAGTCCCCTTCCCTTAATTCTTCTCAGCCTCTAGTTATCACTATTTTACATTGCAATTGGTAGTTGTATAACAACTCACTGATTAATAAACAAGATCCTTAACTGGCATTTACTTTGTGTCTGTATGAGAGTCATACTCTTGCTCTTTTTTGGAAAAAAAAATTCTCTTTTGACACTAATGCCAATCACTTGGTTCTCTTCTTTTCTCAAACTTTCTAGCTGATTTGTGCCCTGGAATCACTGTGCTTGTTTTGATTCAAAATGTTTGCCTTTGGAAAGAGCCAGATGTCACACAATGCCAGATCTGGTGAATAAGGCTGATGAGGACACACTAATGTTTTTATTTGACAGAAATTGCCATAAACACTTTGAGTTGATTCAGGACATGGAAGCAGCCACAAAAAGCCACATAAGAGGACTTCTAGAACTACTTCAGGAAGGGACAAGAACAATGAGATAAGTGTGTTTGAAGCGAGAGGGAGTATTTTGAGGAGGATTAATATCAATGTGTCTTTTACCATAATAAATTTTTTATTTTTAATTCAAATATTCACCGTATTTCTTTACTAAAGCTTCACAGCAGTTAAAACTGGGTGTGGGTACCTAAGTGTTCAGGATACTATTCTATTTTGAAATGTTTGAACTTCTTTTAAATAAACACAATGCACGTCAATTGCCTTTGCCTATCTTTAGGACTCTTCCATTTAGGTCATGTGAATTCAGAATAAATGTATTTGGGGATCTAAAGGAAAATTTTGATCAAGGTAACGTGAACTTCAGAAGACTCCACTTTTGAAACTGGCAATCAAGAAAAGGGGTCGTTATGGCTTTTATCTTCATGTCCCTCCCAGCCCAAAGCTTTTGGGAGTGACTGAATCATGGGTGTGTGATACTGGATTACTGATTGGTTTAGCACACACATGGGCATGGCTGAATGGATTTACTGAAGAGGGAAGACCCACCCTGGCTGTGAGTGGCACCAACTAATAGATTCGTAGCCTGGATGGAATAAAAAGGGAAGCAAGTATTGGAGATTTAGCTCAGTGGTAGAGCGCTTTCCTAGCAAGTGCAACGCCCTGAGTTCAATCCTCAGCTCTCCCCCGCACAGCCCCCCAAGAAAAGGGAAAGTGGAAGGAAGGCTGCTGCTTCCTGCCTGCCATTCCACGAACCGTTTCTCCTCCACCATGCTGCCCTTTGTTGGGGCCAGCTGACTGTGGACTGAAACTTCTACAAACTGTGAACTAAAATAAACCTTTCTTCTTTTAACTAGTGGGAGTGGGTTATTTTGATGCACCAATGAGAAATTAACAAGACAGGGTCTCAAAGCAGCTCCTTCCCAACAAAAATGATCTATGAATCACTGGTACATCTGTTCCTGGGAATATGATATCTGACAGGGCAAAGTGCTCTCAGAGCTCATGGTCAGGAATCGACATTCAAATGTCAGAACTCGAAGGGTCAGGAAAAACAGCGATTCCACGTGTGTTTATTGAGACCTATCATGTGCCAAGCACTTGGCAGGCTCTGGAGGCACAGTGGACAACAGGAGGAGTGTGGGTCCTACCTCAAGAAGCTTGCAGTCCTCGCCAGTTCTTGCAAGGCAGGGAAGTGAGTGTTGATTCCGAATGCCCACCGCACAGCCACAGCCTGGGGAGTCCGAAGGGCTTTGCAGAGGGGAAGCTAAGGTTTGGGGGATGAGGAGTGCTGACAGCTAAGGCACTGCGAGCTCCTTAGCTCTGCTGGGTGAGCTGGGCATGTGACATCCCCACAACGGTTTAGCTGAAGAAACAAAAATATTAATTCCTTTAGACAAGGTCACACATCCAATAAGAAGTAGGTTTAGAGGCTAAATCTAAGCAACCTGGCACAAAGTCCACACTTCTTCAAGACGCCAAGATGCTCCCAGGTGGACATAATCAGGCTTGAGGGCGGAGAAGACAGAGAAAACAGCACAGTGAAGCTGTGGAGAGCACAGGACACCAGAGTGCAGTTTAGAGAATGTGACAGGAGATCGATGAGACAACCTGGCAGGATGAGCCTGTTGTTTTGTTTTGTTTTGTTTTGTTTTGTTTTGTTTTGCTTTAGTATGAACAGGCTGGGTTGTACTGAGTTGCCCAGGATGGCCTTGAACTCATGATCCTACTGCCTTCGCCTCCTGAGTGCTGGGATTCCAGGCCTGCGCCACCGTGCCCCGTGAAAACAAATCTTCTACAAGCCAGAGTACGTACAGCTTGGGTTCCTGACCAGCCATCCAGGCAAAGCAGGTACTTGGTCTCGAGTTCCCACCTATTCTGCCTTTGTCGCAGGTTCCTGCCTGAGAGCCTGTGACTGTACTTGGCTTTGCTTAGTGCAGCTTCTTTCATGGCAGATTATCTGGTAGGTAAAAGTGCAGGCTCTGGGATCAAATGCTATGTGGATTTGAATCCAGAGTGTGTCACTTACTACCTCCCTGAGCCTGGGTGAGCACTTCAGGCCCTCTGACTTTCAGTGCCTTAGGGTCAAAGATGAGGCAAATAACTTTAACTCTGAGATTTTAGGAGAATCTGTGTAGGATAATGAATGTGAAGAATTTAGCCAGTACTAGCATGCAGTCAGTGCTTAATAAATCAGGGAATGTTGGCTGACTTTACCATAGCTCGGTTCTTTCTCACGCTTCATACTCTCTGACCCCTTCCAGAGAAGTTACATTAGATGTCATGGAAATTTAGGCTTCTGAATTTGAAATGCCAGGCCTTGTTATCCGAGGTGAATAACTCATATCTTACCTCACTCAGGACTCAATGATGAAGGGTACGTGAGACATTTGTCCACGAAATCTCCCTAGGACAAAGGTCTGCTACTTCATCCTCCATCATTATCACAAGGCCTTTTATTCCTGGGCCTATGGTCTGGGTACAACAGGTGCCTCTGAACTAAGTCAGCAGACAGGACTGAACAGAGTTTATTTCAATCTTAGTTGAGTAGAAAATATTCGTGAAGATAAAAGGACACTGGCAGATAAGATAGGGAGAGGTTTGATGAAAGAGGAGGTTAGCATTTGGAAAACAGCTTGATGGGGTGGGGGAACTGACATCAATTTTCATTTCAAAGTCAAGACTAGAATTTAATGTGCTTTAAGGCCTTCTTTTGCTCCCCAGCAAGCATACCGAATAGGGCTAGTTGTGTTCCTAGAAAGGGAAGCATATGGTCATGTTCCCACCCAGAAAAACCTGATGCCAAGACAAATAAATGTGAACATTATATCTGCAAGTAATATATGAGGACTGCTATTTTTTATTCTTCTTTACATGCCTGTGATTCTCAAATAGAATGTAAATACTACAATCCTGCATTTTTTCCAAGTGTTCCAGTCCAAGTGTACATTTTCTCTTACCTAAGTACTCATGTTATTTTCATGTCTAAGTTTCATTCAGTGGTAAAATAGGACTAAATCCATGTACTACGGAGTTTAATTGGAATACCACTGTTCCTATAAATAAATGGAATAAATAAAATACTTACATGCATGTTTATTTTCATATTTTCCTAAAATAATACTTTTAAATTCATGTTTATTTTCATGCTTTTGTACAAAGAACATAATTTTTCTTTGCTAAAGGTTACTTGCTGAGTTTTTTTTGTTCTTTTTTGTTTTGTTTTGCTTGCAAAAACAAAGAAAAGGGCATATAGGAGATTCCACTGAACCCACCACAGCAACCTTCTGCATTTAGAGTTGCTGACACTACACACTTGCTGGTGATATGCCGGAAAGAAAGAGAGATCTCCATCCTGGCGGCTTCCTTTCTCTCTCCAATTCAGCATGGCCCTGAACCTCACTTCTTGGAAAGGACCCTGGTCATTTCCAGTGGAATTCTGGTCCCCATGGTGGCCTCCAGAATGTATCATAAATTCCCTGCACCGATATTTTCTCATCTGTAAAACAAAATGAGAAATGAAATGATTTCCTTTTTTGTTTTAGATCTAAGTCTGATTTTACATGATATCTTTTGCTTCCTTAGGCATAAAGAATGCATTTAACTATCATTTGAACCAAAATTGGAGGGTTAGTACAATGGAAAACTTTTATGTTACTTTTTTTATTTTAGATGCCATGAAAATTTCCAACAAATATATAATGATGATACAAATCACTGTTGCTATTAAGCAACAATTTAAAATAACATTTAGAAAGAGTTTTAGGGCTCTGGAAGACTCTTCTGGAATCAGGCATGTTCAAACTGCGCCCACCTTATTTTTGCCTCCCACCCTTGTGAGCAAAGAGGAATTGTCCTGGGCCACATAAAAAATATATAAAAAAGTTAATGTATATAAATAGCAAAACTACCTTTTTCCAATTTTGTATTTCTATATTACTATAAATTATGTTATAACATTAAGAAAGGCACGCTATAGGTTGGACACACCTGCTGATGTAACATTAAGGGTGAAATCAAGAAACTTCACTGCATGTATAGGATGAGGAAAATCCTAGAAAAAAAATCGCTGACCATGTTTTAACACTGCCTTCTGTAGGTGGAATTGTGGCTGAATTCTTTCCTCTAGTTTATTTTTCTACGCTGTTCTATACGCTAAATACTCTTTTTTGTTTGCCGTGTGTTCCTACAAGGAGCATGTTCTTTTTTCTCATCAGAGGGTTATGCCTTGAACACTTTTCCCTCACTGTGGGTGATAGATTTCTGTGTCTGTAGTCTACAGCTCCTTGTGACTAATGGCAGGAATCTGAGAAACAGCAGGTTGGGCTGGAGATGTAACTTGTGGTCACCGGGCAGAGCAAAGTACTTTCAGCCCAACAGCCACTGGATCCCGAGTCTTGGTATTGTTACAGCCATGTGCGACTCACAGGAACTAGCCATCCGTAAGCGATGTTCAGACTGTTAAAATTGAATAGATTCTCCCTAGCTAGAAATAGGCCCTTGACCCTGAAGGTGGTTAGGTGGCAGTATAGGTAACTCGAAGTTTTTATCAATAACACAATACTCTTTTGCTTGTCATGAAGAATAAATAGTGCCATAATTAAGTGCCAGTCAGCATTTATTATATGTGCACACTGAGCCAAGCTCTGTGCTAACTACCGAGACTATGGGATGAATAGGACCCAGGTTTGCTTATCAGGGAACTCACAGTCTGCTACCTGATACAAACATAGCAAAAATAATTATTGTACTCTGTGAGGCAGGAGATGGTGGAAACAAACATGACTAATTGTGGGAGCTTAGAAGGGAACCTCTAAGTCAGCAAGAGATACAAGACAGTGTAGGAATTCTCCCTAAAGGGAGCTGAGTCTTTGAGTTGAGCTCCAAGACATGGGTAGGAATTGCTCTTCCAGAGGACAAGAGAAAAAGGGAAATACATTAGGCAGAGTGAGCAAAATAAACAAAGGCGAGAAGCAGGAGAGGATGGGGAGGATGACAATTTAAGAGCAGGATGCAAAGAGAGGTGAGCGGTGAGAACAGAGAGGGCCATTTTGTAAACGGCCATATGTGTCTGAGAGGAAAGAAGTTTGGACCAGGGATGGCCAAATAGGGGCTGAAGGCCCTTGGTTTTGCAAAGGGATAATGACTGAGCATATGTCTTTTGGATTTGACAATAGAATGATATTGCAAATTTACAGAATTTCTGTGAAGTCTGAGGGAGAAGATTGGATAAATTTCCCTCTAAAAATTCTCCCTGGGTTCCTGAAGTTACTTGTTGATCTTGAGGTTTATAAAGTCAAGGGGAAAACGTAAATAAACCTGCTATAAATAAGGAAAGGGGGGAATGGAAGGGAGGGGTGGGGAAGGGGCAGGGGACCAAGATACATCATGTACGGTTACAAAATAACCATGATAAATGTGATCGTTATGTATACAATATACCAATACATATTCTTGGTAAAAAAAAAAATTAAAAAAATAAAATCAAGGGATTTATTTATTACCATTTGTAAGACATGTTTGAAAAATACCACAAAAGGTACTGAAGCAATCTAGATTAGCAAATGGATCAAGGGCTTGAATCGTTATCTCGAGATTAGTGTCAAATTATTGTCCTCATAAATGTGATAAATTTTTCATAGGAAGATACTATGACTTACGTAAAGTGCAATTTAAAAATACTACTTCAAAACAAAATAAACAGATGGTATAAACAAGAAGGCTAATAAACAACTCATGTGCTACCAGCACTAAATTCCTTGCTAAGAACAAGGAAACAACCAAAATGAAGAATTCAACAATGAACTAGGTTGAAAAGAATGATTAAGAAAGCAAACTGCTAATAAACGAAGGAGATTGGAAAAACTAGCAAATAGGGGAATTCATGAAGAGTTTTTGTTTGTTCGTTTATTTGTTTGTTTTTGCTTGCCCCAAATCCCATCCAGAAATAAACCCCGAATGACCACCCTTCACTCAGTTCTCATGGTTCAAGAGAAACGGATGCTATTTGTAGCACCAGGTGGAAATGCTCAGCTTGCAGCCAAGGAGATCCCTCATCTCCTGGGACACAATGATTGGCTCAGGGATAGGCCTGAGATCCCACTGTGAGCCAATGAGAATCAGACGTGGGTTTTTCCTCCGACACTAATTAGAAAATGGCTTTGCAAGGCTAATAGAATAGAAGCAAGGAGCCACTGCAGGCCGAATCTGCCTCTACAGTGGCTGCCTGAGAACGAAGCTCCAGGAGAGGACAAACGGAGTGCAGAGAGGGAGTTTCCCTAATGGCATCATTTAGATCACCAGATCCAGCCGTGCTGCAAGTGAGTCTTTTAAATTTCAACTGCAGCAGCCAACAAAATTATTCTTTTCCCTTAAGCTGGTTTAATTTCAATTTATGTCATTTGCAATCAAAATAGTCCAGATTGGTAGTGTAAACTAGGGATATTTGGGAACGTAATCCACTATAGAGAAGTCCAAAATTACAAACTTCATATATTTGCCAAAATATGGTCATTAATTTAGTCAAGTTTTGTTTAGTTTAAAGCAGCAGCAACGTACTCAGTGTGTTCAAATGATAAGGAAATTGCTGTCTCAAGTCTCGAGTTGCTCACAAAAGCCAAGGGCAGGACTTGAGGTCAGGCACCGCAGTGGAGAATAAATGGCCTCTGGGAAGTCAGTGGAAGTCAAAAGAGCTATTGTGTCTGCTTGTCTGTGTTTCAGGGTTCACAGGGCAGCTCAACTGCTCCATGAACATCTCTTCCATTATCTGTACCTGGCACCTACGAAACCCTCCCAGTGTGATTTAATCGGTTACTGAGGTGTATTGTCATAAAGATTTACCCCTTGTAGGGAGAACTGACCCAGTATTTTCAAGCCCCAGTTGTAAGTATGTGGCGGGAAGGGATGAATGAGAATGAATTTGATCGGCCCAATTTAGTCCAGGTTTCCACCTTCTGATCCAATCACCTGTGACCAGAGGACAGTGTTACCAGCTCTGTTGCTCATTCGTAGAGCCAAAGCAGTTATTACTTCCTAAACCTCCGGACCAGAACATGACAAAGAAACAAGGAAGCACAGCGCATAAGGGGCTGTGATTTGTGTCTCAGGTTCTAGGCAGGACGAGCTGAGTGGTTTCCAGGAGCCCTAATACCTCCACTCTGCCACACTTCAGCTCTCTGTGTGAACAGCATTTTGGAACGAAATTGTGTCTCTAAGATGCTTTCTACAAAATATTTTAATTTATTCTTCTGAATATTATAGGCATTCAAAATCACAGTGAGTATGTGGAGTTGCTAAAACACAACTTTGAAATCAGACATAGAGACTTCAAATCCCAGCACCTAAACTTTGTCTTCTCCCTGTGTGATGTTAGGTGCGTATCTGGCCTATATGGGTGGTATAGTGATGAGGTCTTACCCTGGTTCCATTTGCTGATGTGGTGGTTTGGGTACCCACCTACCTGTGGAGTTGTGGCCGGAAGTAAACTCAGGACTGTAGGGCCGGGCTTCTCCACCCGTCCCTAGGGACCAAGGCTTTGGCACATCCCACCCTTGACAGTGTGCACCCCGGGAGGAGACACGTGGCTTGCTTTGAAGGCACACTATGTCTGCTGTGTGCCATCCATGGGGCTGGGGAGACAGGTAGAAATACTTGCTTCTCTCCCCTTGCTCCTGCCCCCGAACAGGCTGCAATCCCAGAGAGTGCGGGCTCTCACCTGAAACCGGGCAAATCTTGGAGACAGCTGTATTAGACAGGAAGTGGGCTCCTTGGATGAGTGGACACAGCCTATAGAGGCCCCACCCTGACATGCACTCAAGGCCATGGGCACTGCAGACCTCAGTGCTGGAGACAACCTGGCCCGTCCTGTGTGATCTGAACGTCCAGTGTTCACACAGACACTTACTTCTTTGCAACAAGAGCTGACAGTTGTGTTGGCACACAAGAGCCAATGCCATGAAGACAGGGAGTAAGGGACCTAAGTGGCAGGGTGCCCATCCCTGGTATGGAGAGGTGTGTCTGGGTCCACACTGCAGTGGGCTCCTGAGCTGCCAGAACAAGAGAATTGTTGGGCAGAGAGTGCATGGCACCTGTGTGTGGAAGTGTTACAGAGTTCAAGCTCAAACAGAACTGAACATGTGTTATGTTTAATTGTTGTATATGATTTGCACTGTTTGCCATCATAAGAGAGTATGTTATGAAAGTCTCCCAAGGGAGACAGAAATGTACATTGTGTCAGACTTTTTGGAGGTCATGAAATGCTTTGTTGATGCAGTGGTGCAAGATGCAGTTATAATGCCTAACGGATTTTTAAAGCAAAAAAAGTCAACTTGCTGTAGTCTTTCTCACTCTAATCCAGAGCCTTTTTGTGCCCTTTGCTTGACTGAGCCACAGGCTTTCCTAGAGGACCTGGCAGAGCCAAGGGTCTTGGGACACAGTTACCAAGGAGCCCTCACGGGTCATAGTTTGCCAGCCGTAAAACCTGCATGAGATGAATGATCTCGTCCTGAGGGCTGCTTCAGGGTAGAGTGTGTCCAGCAGGGTGAAAAGGGGGGCTGGCAAGATGCGTTCGGACTTTGCTAATTTGTTGACAATGCATACGATTTCGTGTTTCTTGATGACAGGTTTTCTAAGTTTGGGACCTATTTTTCTCATTTGAGAAGTCATACAGTATATTTAAAGTAAATTTCCTGCTTCGGTTGTGCCTTTCAGCTTCAATGGTTTAAAGGATCACTGAAGGTCAAAATATTAATAAGATCTGGTTTATTATCAAACCTGAATAGTTCTGGTTTCTCCGGTAATGTTTTCTCTTCTACTGAACATGGAGTCATTAATAAAAGAGTTGTGTGATTCTTCTTAAGTCAATTGTATGCTGTTTTTTGCTTGTTTGATGTCCTAATTTTCTAATATTTTTCTTATAGTTTCTTACAACAATGATTCCAGATTTAGATTCTGATGCTAACTGAAAATCAGATTGGTCTCTCCTGGGCCCCTCCCATTTATTTTATTTTATTTGATTGTATTGTAAGGACAAGTACAGGTGTATCACCTTTAAAAAAGGTGAAACTGCTCTGTTTCCCCTTTTCGCTGACCACAATGTAAACTGACAACTTCCTACTATATGTTGTAAAATCAAACTATTTTGTGATACATTATCTCATACTTCTGCAAATTTTAGTAAATTCTGTCTATGACTTACAAAAAAGAAAAAAGAAAAAGAAAGAAAAAAAGAAAAGAAAGAAGAGAGAGAGAAAGAAAGAAGAGAAGGAAGTAAAGTGGGTGTCATGTATGTGGTGCCTAGACAATGCCGATGGCATTCAGTAAATGTTAACTGTATCATTACTAGTTATTAAGGCACACTGTTATTATTTATATTAAGGCAAGTTCACCCTTAATCTAAAACATCTATCATTACAACAGTTCACATAATCACTTCTACTGGAAACAACAACAACAACAAAACCTGAATTCCTCTTAACACTGGTTCTTAACCAGTACAAATACCTTGGAGATCCTTTTAGACTGACTGATGCCTGGGTCCCACCACGGAACAACTACACCACGTCTCTGAGACCAGGGGCCTGTCATTTGTGCTTTTTAAAACTCCACAGGGGAAGATTAACCAAAACCAAAAACAAAAACCAACACAATAAACTGTTTGTAGAGAGAATGAATATGTGAATGAAAGAACAAACACATGACTAAGTGAGGAAACACTATAATAAATTGAATACTTCCATAATACATTGGAGCAAAAGTTTTCCTTTCGATACTTTGCAATTTATGTTTCAAAAGTAGATTTATACACAAATAAAACACAGCAAAAGCACAAAAGTGGGAGTTAGGTCGGCTGTATGAAACTGTAGCCACTTGTTTTCTGATAGTGTCCGCCAGATGTGGGCGAAAAGCAGGTCACCATGGTCACATTCGCTCCCAGGTTGGAAAGACCTCCTGCTCTTCTGCTGCTGTCTTTGCTGTGCATTTGTTTCTTGCATTCTCATTCTTCACTCGTGTTGGAGCTGTTGACAGACAGGAATGCCCCCAACAAATTATACTGTGAGTGTTTCCTTCTTCCTGATCAAGTGCTTGGAGTTTGTTTACAGTTGGCATGCAGACCGCTTCTTTTTCAAGCACTTAATCTACCAAGTACCACAAGTCAAAATAAAGTCACTCGCAAGGAAAGAATTCAAGAGCAAGAGCTTTATATAGACCCATCAGCTCCGTTTAACCCATAAAAGGTCAAGGGTAAAAAGTCCTCGCATCCTCACTAATCAGAAGTCTGAACCTTGAGGTAAAATTCGTGTGTCCTTGCCGAGCAGCTCCCAACTGCAGGCTGGAGAGAGTATCTCCAGGCTTAGCAGCCTATGAATTTCAGATATGGAAACCCTGAGGAAGTAAGCAATGTATCAAAAAGATTTTCAGATGAAATATAGCATAGCTATTATAGGAAGAAAAAGGAAATTGGTGTCATTTCATGGAAAATAAGTGAGAAATTTGGCCTACTAGAAAGAGATAGAAAGGACAGAGTAGTAAATGAAAGTGGACTCACAAATCACTCTTTAAAATTATTGTATGGATGAATGAGAAGGAAAGCTACTAAAGAATGTTAGGAAACACTGGAATCAGCGGAAGCAGACACAATACACACTCCCCATGGTCACAGGGCTTAATGTCTATAAGGGCTTTTGAGTAAGGAGATTTCAGTGCAAAGCAACAAAGAAGGGAGTCAGGCAGCCCACACTGTGCGCTCCTGTTTTCAAAAGCAACAACCCTCGTTCTTGCGTGGGCTTTAAGCCCACTGGCACTAATCATCTCAAGGCAATTGGAAATCCAGGTGTTTTCATGGGGAGGATCTCCCAGATTTAAATATCGACAACAAATTCAAATATTTTAAGTATACTAAGTGAGTAAACAAACAAAAACAAACTGTGTCCCTGGACCGTACTGACCAATGGGCCACCATTTTAAGAACTCAAGAATAGTATGTGAGATATGCACGGGCTTTGGGCCCTTCCAGAACTGAGTTTTAATACCAATTCCACCACAAACTAGCTGTGAGACCAGGGGAGATGCACAACTTTATCTTTCAAAACATTGGTTTCCTCATTTGTGAAAGGAGGAGAATCACTTTTTCCTTCCCTGGTGGTGTGAGAAGTATTCATGAACCAGCACCTAGGAGTGCCGCGTCAAGGCAGGAACGGGAAACCGAGGTGCTGCCCTCTACTCACACTGTGTGCTTCCAGTCCATTGTAAGGTCCCAGCAAGTTAAGGACTGAAAGTATTTACATTTTTCTAAAGAATAATTTTTAAAATTTTAATTAATTAACGATGACTGATTAATTATTTGCAGTACTAGGGATTGTACCAGGGCCTTCACACTGAGTTACTTCCCAGTCCTTTAATTTTTTTTTTTTTTTAATTTTGAGAAGGGATCTTAATATTGTTAAACTGCCCAGGCTGAACTCGAACTTGTGATCCTCCCACCTCAGCCTCCCAGAGTGCTGGGATTACAGAATTTTTAACAAAATAGCATATGAAAACAGCTATACAAATTAAAAATTTCAAGTAATGATTTACTGAATAACTGTAAAAAAAAAAAAGCTCAAAATGTTGTCATATTAGAAAGTAAAAACAATGAAATTCACCCCAAACTGGGAGCTGGCTATGTCTTAAACAGAGTTTCTCAACTTTTTTCCCATTACTGTCTGCTAAGGAAACATATTACATATTTTTCTCCCTAACCACTACCCCTCATAAAAATTTAATGCCAGAGTTATATTGCATCTCTGTTTAGGCACTGTCTGTGTATCTCTGCTTTATACATAAACAGAGTAAGTCCTCTGCTTTCCTCCAAACACATTTTCCTTCTGCCAGGGATGATATATTCTCATTGAGAATGCCCACTTTAAAGACATGCATGAAATGGATTGAGTTCCAACATTCTTGCCTCTCTTTCTGATTAAAAATAACAGCGATAGCTCTCCTTGTACAGCATGCAGCACAGAGTAGATGCTCAATAAATGACGGTTATATAATGAATGTTAGCAAGCTACCTGGATGGCTGAGGAGTCTTCCAAGGAGCCCTGGGTAGCACAGGCGTCCACAAGCCTGCCCACCTTCTGTGTTGTATTGCTTTTCTCATGGGTCTTTTGAAGGCGATTTTATTACAGACCAGAAAATCCCAGCATCTCTCTGGAGAGATGACTGCCCAGGAAACCATGTTCTCCAGAGAATGTTAGCTGCACTGCTTTTCTTCCTTCCAACCTCAGAGTACTTGTGAAATGTCAGGGAAAAGTATTCTCAACAAATACTCCAGATAGAAGAATTCTTTGGGCTTGTATTAGCTTTGGTCACTGTCTCAGACCATTGAGGCTACTGTAACAAAATACCATGTACCAAGTGGTTTATAAGCAAAAGAAGTTGATTTCTCACAGTTCTGGAGGCTGGGAAGTCCAAGATCTAGGTGCTGGCATGTGTGGTGTCCAGGGAGTGGCTGCTTCCTGCTTCACAGATGGCGCTGGTCAGCTATGTCCTCACAGGGTGGGAGGGACTGAGTACCAATCACCTTCCAAAGGTCTTTCCTCCAGTATGTCACCTTCGGGTTAGAATTTCCAAGTATGAATTTTGTGGGGACGCTCTCAGACTGTAGCAGTCAGTAAGAAACGAATTTGTTTTGCTGCTCACGGTCAACCGAGTGAGACGTTTTAAATCCTATTGTCTGGAAATGTGAGAAGGTTTCCATACCTGGCTTCAGGCTTCTGCAGAGACCTGGATGGTCATTCCTTCCAGGCCTGCCCCGTTTTGTTGGACCATTCGCCAGACCTTGGGGAAAGGGCGGCATTGTCCTTGCAGCCTCCCAGGCATTCGATGGTTGCCTAACGCTTGGCAGCCTTCTCGGTAACAAAAGTTGAACTTGAACCGTGTGAGGACATTAGGAAATCCTGCCCCAGGAGGAAATCTCTATGGATGATGTCATAACAATTAGATATAAAAGCTGCAGACTTCACAGTTATTAACAAGCTCAGGAAAACTAATTAAGAAGGGTGAGTAGATGCTATCTGACTTGCTCAGAGGTTCCACTTGCCAGTGAAGATTCTCCTTAGAGATCTGAGGAGATAAGTATGAATCTCCAACTGGTGTAATGGCCGAGCTGAGGCCGAGGACAGTGTACATGCAGGAGATGCTTGAAGAGTTCTTACTCTGGGGAGACGTCTGTTCCAGCTCTCATTTCATACTTTAATCATTTATTTGCATCTTGTTTTTTTCAGCCAGATTTCAAACACAAAGGCGATTGTATTTCATCACTTAGCTCACCGCCTGGTGCACTGCTGTTAGTAAGGCCTTATTGTTATTATTTATTATTGTTAAACAAATAAGTCTTCACTACCATGGACAAGGTAACTATTATTATTCTCTCCAAAGAATGTAAGCTTTCAGATGAAATGGGGTGAACTTGAAGCTAGTCTCTGTTGCTTATCACCATGTGGCCTGACACTGGTTACTGCAGAGGAGCCTGTTTCCCCATCTGCAAAATGGAAGTAATCACCGTACCTGGCACTATAGAATTGCTGGGAAGATTAAATAAGTTAATGCATATAAATTTTACTTCAGTAGATAGAGAGAAGACACTGAGTAATTCATAGCTGTTATGACTATACTTATTTTAAAATAATTATCAATGTTTCATCTCAGAGGGATCATTTTTGAAAGTCTAAAAATAAAAAACAACATATATGTCTGTATCTTCCTTGAGAAACTACTAGCTGCCCTTATATCGACAGGGCTCTGGCTCCTAGATAGCAAAAGTCCAGGGCTGAGCTCTTCGCCTCTTTCTGTGGTCTGGCTGTGGCTTCTCTGTCACTGAAGTAGCACAGACTGGAGTCCTAGTGGAAGGCATAAGGGGAGAAATGAGATAAAAGCTGTTTTTCTTCTGGCCTAGTTCCCATACTTGCGTTTGAGTCTGTGTCCGGTCGGTACCTGTGTGACACTGCTTTTGTGTTCCTTGTTCTTGTTTCTTCAAATGCCAAATTTAAAGCAGGTGAGTGGTGGCCTCCATGTATGGAGTGGAGACGGCTTGGCTGTACACTGAGAGCGAAATATCTGATAGAGAAGGTTCGCAATTCGATCACTGTGGCCATTTATGGTCACCTGAGTTTTATTTACCCGTTTGTTTATACCACTCCTAATAACTTCAGATAACCAACTTCCCAGGTGTGTGAAGTAAATAGCGCGGCTAGTTGTCTGTGAAACCGTCCCCAGCCCTAGCTGGCCGTCTCAAGGACCCGCCCAAGTGGACAGCACCCACCACCCTGATGCGCAAGGAGCTGCCCACCCTGTGAGAAACTGATCATCTCAGCTTCAGGGAAGTGGCCACTCCAGCCCATTGGCCCCAGAGAATTCCAGAAACTGCAGGAAGAGGCTGAGCAGCAAGACATGGAACTCACTCTGGTGAACTAAAGACTTGCTCGCCAGTGATTCAGAGAACACATCCAGACCACAGATAAGTTTCCCTCCGTCCAGATAGTGTTAAAACTATTTATTTTTGAATTGGCTGCCAGCATTTGAAAACCAGGAGATAGCTTTTAAAAATTTGAGTTTCTGGCTTCCCTTGAAAAATCAGAAGTTTTGGCAATGCTGGGTCTGCATTCCCACATGGTCCCTAATTGGCTTCAGCTGAGTTAACAGTTGCTGGGATTAGATTAGGCACAAATCTCCAATTTACCAGAGTCCCCAGCACTTCTTATTGTTACATTTATGTTTGCGTATCAACCCTACTGTTACACTTATGACCTATCATGAAACATGAGTTATGTTATTTGTGTGTGTGTGTGTTTTCAGTACTAAGGATTGAACCCAGGGGCTTTAGACTAAGTTATATTCCCTGGCCCTTTTTTTACATTTTATTTTGAGTCAGTATCTCACTAAATAGCTAAGTTGCCCAAACTAGGTAGGCTTGAACTTGTGATCCTCCTGCCTCAGCCTCCCAGAGTGTCCTGATTATGAGTATGTGGCACATCCCTCATCTTTCTTTTCTTATAGTAAGGAGAAAAAACTAAAAGGTCCACGTACTAATAACTGTGTCAAAGGCAGGGAATGGAAATGATTATGATTCAGGAGTTTTTTTTTTTAATCTTACATCCATCTACCTTCATTTACATAATGTTCAGCTGATATACAATCAGGGGGCCCTGCCAGTTTTTAAAACAGTGAAATACATCTATATGTGGCAAAAACTGTTGTCCTCAACTCTCCCATGTCCTCTGCTGCCGCAACCATTCCATCCCCTCTCCTGAGACCCAATGAGTAGCGAGGTGGCCCTGGCAGAGGGTCCTTAGCCCCTGCTCCTGAGTTGGGCATCCACAGCGCACCCAGCGGGCACACGGACAGCGGCCAGTTCCACAGAATATACTGAATACTTGACTCCTGTTTCTGCACAAGATGTCTTACCTCTGGCAATATTCTTTGCTGTTAATGAAACCCCTGGTGGCCTGGTTTATCCCAATTCTCCAACCTAACAGCCCTAAGAACTGCCTGCCCCTCATTGACACCTATGCTGCCGAGAAAGTTCTGAAAAGAGCGTATTCCTGACAAATACGGCAACAATTTCTCCAACTTCTGGGAGGAGAAAGCCTATGAGGAGCTGCTTGAGGACTCACAATTTAGATAACTGCTGTGCTCTGCCTGCTACTTCTCAGTGTTTCCAGTTCCCACAGAGCGCCCTCATTTGGAGCACCCTCATCATCCTGCTGCCCGGCCCTGAATGTGGACATTCTCGCTGAGCTCACTCCTACTCGGCTTTCAGCTCTCAAGCTTGACGTTGCCTGCTCTGGGATCATCTCCCAAGGCTGGTTAGACGTCCCTCCTCACCCAGAGCCGCGTTGCAGTGCCTGCTTTGTTCACACGCTTCATGTACACCGACCCGTAGCACAGGTCAGGGCACACAACAGAAACTCAGTAAGAGTTTGTTGAGTGAATAAATGAATGAATAATTGAATCAACGAGTGTCTTAGATTACATAAATTGCATGCATTTCCCTGCTTCAAGACATCAAAGCAGCAGAAGTTGCAGCTCCCCTTGGATTCCTGCTACAAGTGTCTGCCACTCCTCACATGCGGCTCCTTCTTCAAAGGCTTGATTGCCTGCAGGAACTGAAGACCTTCACTAGAGGGAAAGCCAAAGTACTTGGAGGTTTCCACACATTGCCGAGAAGCTAGTGACTGCTGGGTAGCTCCACTGCAGTGAGCGGGATCACATCTGAAGCATAATGTCCACGCTGGGGTCCCCCTCACAGTCAAGGCTACCAATGAGGTCGACCTGAGCTGGCTCCCTGGCCGGGTTTTGTTCTCGTTGCTGCCCTCCTTACCCTGACTCCCTTTGCAGTTTTTTGGGGAGAACCAGTTCCCACTCTATGTCTGCCTTGGGAGAAATCAGTCTAAGAAAAATTGGCTGGGGTACATTCATGGATGTAGCTAGAACACCAGTCTCAGATAATGCTGCCTATCAGGCTGCCTATCAGGCCTTCATTTCCTTCTTTAGAGACAGTTCGGCTCTAAGAATATTGGGCCCCCAGGGGACGTCCCAGAGAAAGTGACAGCTCTGGAGTTCCTTGACGACTCTTCCAGGGGCACTTCGTGAGCTATAATTACATGGTTTTCCTACGTACCAAAATAGAGGAGTTACTTTGAAAGGTCAAGAATGGAGGCTCGATGCTGGGAGGCTTAATTGAGGAAATCATTGATTTCTCCATTAATATTTTAACTTGCTTGAAAGATAAGAAAGTAAAGGCTAAAAGTGTTTTAAAAATACTCTCCTAAAAACCATCTCTCAGACATGTACGCATCGGATTCAGTTATGGCTGATGATAAAAATCACAGATGGGGTTCCTCATCAGCCCCTACAGTCTGGACACTCGGGGCTGGGTGCCTGGATGTGGGCGAGGGGTCTCTCCTGTGCACCGTAGGAAGCTCTGTGGGACCCCTGACCGCACCTGCCACGCACGAGGAGCACACTTCTACTTGGCCAATTGTGACAACAAAATTATCTCCGGACTCTGTCAGGTGTCTCATGGGGACAAAATTCTTCCGGATTGGAGCTGTTGACGATAACTGGGATATCTCAGGGAAATTATCCAGAGGTTTGAGGGATGGTAGTGGGTGTGGAAATTCTTATGTCTGTTACTTTGTGTGTAATTGTAGAGGATGAAAGATGCCATGTGGATTATAAACAGAATCCTCCAGAAACTGGCACCAAAGTGAAGAGTTGAACTCTATCCCGATGCCCCTGTGCAGTGTTACAAAGAATCTTCCTTCATAGAAGAGATTCATCTCGGAGAGTGCTTTAAAACGTGTGGCATGATTTAGCTTGAATGATTAAAAAGTTGTCTGGGAACTCAGTAAATCAATCGAACTGCTGATGAACCATATTTCTCCCTAACATGTGGGAGTTTGGGTTCTCTTGCTGACCAAAGCAAACACACACACACACTCACACACACACGCACACACACGCACAATCAGGTCACAAACATCTGGAGTCCTTGGAAACCTGCAAAGACGAAAATCGAAAACAAACGAGCTTCTTTCACCATCTGTTTCCTAAGTCTCTCACTCCAGATCATCACATTTGTGGAGGACAGAAATTTTAAGTCTTTTGAATTCCTAAAGGAGCCAGGAAAGAGGGCTTTGTGGATAACTTTAAAGGCCATGAGGGTTAAAATAAATCTTAAAAAAGATCTCATTCAAAGCACGTATGCCATTCTCCTGGTGATAAGTGTGTTGCAGCGATATATTCTGGCTGCAAAATAGTCTGTGCTATGTCCGGCCTCTGGCACCTTCGATGAAATCTCTTAGTTAAAACATAGAATCTAAGAATTAATCTGTAGACATGCCGGCTTATTATTAAAAATGTCAAGAATCAACCAGAAAGACACATGATCTTTCCCTATTTCATTCTGTTACATTTAGTGGCATAACAAATAAACCAGGTCAACCTCCTTGGACCTATCAAAAATTGGGAAGGAAGTTTCACCCTTCTTTTTTTGGCGACTCATGGCCTTCACACTGAGCTACAGTCCCAGCTCCCTCTTTTTAAAAATTTTGACTAAGTTGCTAAATTGTCCGTCCTGTGCTCAAAATTACAATCCTCCTGCCTCAGCATCCCAGACTGCTGGCTTTACGCAAGTGGCTTAAAGGGTCACTATTTTCTAACAAGGCTTTCTTTTGACCAGTACATAAACCTTTTCCCTACCTTCTTTTCATCCTCGGTGGAAGTGAATATTTGTTTGTCCTTTCACATTGAACTATTATTCTCTCAAGTGGAGAGTAAGACCTAGTTGCTCTTTTAGTATATATTTTGTCTAAAGTTTTTGTGAAGTCAGTTTACTTATCCTATCTCCCCCTCAACATACACATGCCCAGAGCTGTAGGTCTGGCGTGTCTTACTTAAAATAAGACCACCCTGAAATTCTTTTGTATGTTCCTACGATTGACCATTTTGTATATTAACTCTTCAATCCTCTCTAGTGCTTGGCTATTTGTGTTTGGAGCTCTGCTCCTTGAATTCGGTTCTTTATGGTTAAATGGTTAAGTAGCCACTCTGCTTCATTCTTACCAAACATGGCTAACGTTTGGCTTGTTTCTAATATACTTCATTATCAACTCCATCTCAGAAATGGCAAGCCCAACAGCCAAGTGAGCTGCCTGGTGGTCTTAATTGCTGACTGTCTGGATCAAGTTTCATGCACTTTAAATTCCAAATTCTAGTTGTTATTTTATAGTCTAGTGAGGGAGACAGACATTAAGCAATGAATTACACAAATGAATGTACACTCTCCAGGCCAGGTAGAGCAGGTTCCTCAGCCCGGGTGCGCACGTCATTTTGGGCCGCACGATCCCTCATGCTGAACAGCTCTCCTGAGGTTTACCATGTGTGTTGTGGCTCCTCTGGCGCCTACCCACTTGGTGTCAGCTAACCCCTACTCCCCAACTATGACCATCAAAATGTCCCCAGACACTGCCACTTATCTGAGTGTACAGTCAGATGCTAGGACAGAGTGTGAACCACCAGGAAAGATTTCCTGGAGGCTATGCTCTGAAATCCTAGTAATTATTAGGGGTTTAAGCAAAGAGAGAAGGGACGGCATTTGATTCTTTTCAAGGAGTTCTTAGTGATTCCGTACTACGTGCTAATTCTGGTCTAGGTGCAGATGATACAGTAAGTCAAAAAGGCCCCCTTCCTTATAGTGCTTTCACTGGAGGAAGAGAAGACAGTAAAAAACCAAGTAAATAAGGCAGAGAACATGAACAGCTATCTGATCCAAGCTGGGAAGGTTTAAAGTGTGCAGATCAGTCTCTACCAATTCATCCTACTACTCTTCTGCGTGTTGAAAGAGAATAGATGAAAGAGCTGACCTTCTTGTTGGTCTCTGCATAAAGAGCCAGAGGCAGCCAGGCAACAACCTGGGAGAACTAAATTCCAGGCAGGGGTAGCGTGGCAGCATGTAAGTAAGTTACCATAGGGGCGAGTGTGAGAATGTCCACCAACAAACCTCCTCTCTGTCCATTTGGGATCCTGATCGTATGATTAGAAACTAAAAGTCAGAGCTGGTCAGGGGCTATACAGTTGCATTAGTATTATCCATTGGGGTACAAACAGACTTAAATCTGTGTCACCATTATCAAATATATATTCTTAGTGGAGCTGGCATTACTGTGGTTTTCAGGGCAGTTCATCCAAGATCACACAGATTGAGTGATCTAGAGAAGTTTTCACTGGCTGTGTCTTTTTTGTGGCTAAAAGAAAGAACTCTTAAAATGTCATTGGCTATAAATCTGGGCCCCTTTCCTGAAGCTCAGATTTACGAGAGAGATAAACAGTCAGCGATTCCTGTTAATAGCGTCTTCAAGATTGCTTTATAATGAGGTAGGCAACTGGCAAGATCATTTAAAAAGAAGCAGTATGGCAAACTCATCCAGGGGCCATGTTTTCTAATACAAAGTTTGCTTACAGTGATATACAATATTTGGTAGAGTGCTTTCTCTGTGTTTATTCTTCCCAAAATAATAGCGACTTCCAAATGCTGGTTCCTAACACCCGTTCTCATAAACCAGCAAGGACTCTGGTGTCAAGGACATCATAGAATTTTCAGCTGAAAATGTTCAACTCTCCTAATGCACAAAGAAGGCAACTGAAGCTCAGAAATGTTGAATGACTTACCCAGCACCAAAAAATAACTTGTGACATTGCCAAGACAAAACTATCCTTCTCCAGCCACACTGATCAGTGACCCTCTCCTGCGTGAACTCATGCCTCTGTTTTGTATAGCTGGGTCATCAAAAGAAACAGATCTCATAGATGGAAACCCATCCTTTGGGTGCTTTTCATCACTTTAAACCAACGTTTCTCACCTGGCCAGACCCCCCGCCCAGGGGACTTTTGACAATGTCTGCAATCATGTTTTGGTTGTCATAACTTGTGGGCAGAGGTCAATACATCTAATCAGTAGAAGACAAAGATGGTGCTAAATATTCTACTATGCACAGAACAGCCCCCGTAAAAAGTGCTTATCCAGTGAAAATGTACATAACGCCACATTTGAGAAACTGCTGCCAGGCTTTAGCATTACTTTCAAGTTAGTGGAAGCTGAAACTTTTCTTGGCCTGTTTTTGTCCTGGCTGCTGGCAATTGGTCTTGGCTACTGATATTCAACGCATTCTCATTACTTAACTGTCAGATTTAATTTAATTGTAAACCACAACAAAAGATAGCAATTCCTTTAAAAATGTGGTGTTAAGAAGCACAGCTGAGCCAGGCCTAATGACGCATGCCTATCATCCCAGCTACTCAGGAGACTGAGGCAGGGGGGTTGCAAGATTGGGGCCAGCCTAGGCAACATACAGAGACTCTGTCTTGAAATAAAATAACAAAGTAAAATAAAGCAAAACTTCAGGAAGCCAATTATTATTTTCCATGGTAAGTGAGAAACATTTAAAAGAAGTGATTCTTCATCCTTTTGGGTGGCATAGATATGGCTCTGAGGAATCTTGCGGAACCTTGGCACACTTCCTTCTGGAAAAATGCCATTGTAGCAAATGTTTCATATACTAGAACAGTGGACTCCTGTCAGTACTCAAGGGGCGAGGAGTCCTAGGCCTAGAAGAAAGTGTAGTATTTTCTGCCTTATCATTGGAACAGTATAATAAACTACTCATTTAATATTGGTTGTCATTTTTTTCAGGAACATTACCTCCTGGTTTAAATATTTTAAAATAAAATAATTAAAGTATTGGAACTATTTTACTAGCCATCTGCAGAAATAACAAATAAAATGTAGAATATCATAGAGCAGTTTAAAGAAGTGAACTAGATCCAGTCCATTTGTTTAGATAAATTTTTATAAAGCTGTCATTAAATGAAGTGCACAGGCTATGGCATGGTACCTTACATTTGGTATGATACAATGTATTTATTTTAAAAAACAGACATAACTTGAAACATGTTCTATTTATGGATATGTATATTTATTCAGAAATTTGGAAGGATTCATACAAAATTCATAATTATCAGTCACTTCTGGAGAATTGGAGATAAAAATAAAGTTGGGAGTAGGAGACAAAGGGAACTTCAACTTTCCTATAAAGTTTTATTTCGTCTGATTAAAAACAAAGGACAATGGGCATTCCTGAGGGGTAACTGTAGGGTGTTTGCTAGTGGAGTCTGAACCTCTCTGTATTCTTAAAATTCTTCTGAAAAAGGAAGAATGAGAGCAATCTCAGGTTTATAATAGAGGCTTTTAGTTACTAAAACTAGAAAAATTATGCCTGTTCCTTCTCCAAAGTGTCCTGGGGTCCTTGCAAGTTGACTGTGTATTTCGTTTGCTTTGGCAAAACAAGCAAACTGCCCTGAAACCCTTTGTATGCATGACTTAGCTTTTACAATCATCGATTCACAAGTGTAGTTTTCCTTTTCTGCGCACCTAGTTCTTACTCATGGCACAGTAGCCAACATGGTTCCTCTTCAGTATTTTACTCTTCTCTAGATTTGGCCAGATTTAGTAATGGAAAAGCAATGAAGGGAAGTAGAGATGAAGAAAGTCATACGTTAACAGAAGGAGAATAATGTGATCATGTGACCGGAAAGTCATTTATTGTAAATTACACGCTCCAAAGCCAAGGCATAGTGTCATTTTTTTAAACAATGCATAATACTTGAAATTATGTAATTAGGAACATTACTTAAGTCTTAGCAAGAAAATAGAAGCAGATGTCTGTATTGGAAAAGCCCTAGGCCAGAAGCCAAGCATCCAAGATTCAATTTCCCGTAATATTATTTTATACTTTTAGCCAAGTCGCCTTCATTCTCTGAGCCTCAGTTTCCTGATTTGCAATAGGAAGAGACAGCAATGGATCAGCGGTTGTAAACCGGGCACCCTTGAGTCCTACTAGGCCTGCATATCTGCTTTTGTTAAGTGAATAAAATTAGTTTCAAAGTAGTTGCTAACATTTAATAATCAGGCTATTGTAATAAACACCCAGATTCCTGGCTTCTCTTGAAAAACGAATCTGCCAACACTATTGTCCCAAGGGTGGGCTGTGACTGAGTAGTGGGGGAAAATTGTGGACAGAGCATGTGCTCTCCAATTTGCCACAATCCCCATGATTCCCTGTTGTGATACTCCGACCTGCTATGCTCAATTTATGTTCTTGCCTGGCCTCTCTAAGCAGCAGCATTTGTAACCTTTGGACCCAGAATTCTCTAAAACCCTCCAAGGTTTTATCATTTTTTGTTGCTAAGAAAAAAAGGTGTTGCATTAAGCCAGTAGGATGCCTGAACTGAAATAGGCTCAGGGAACAATATAGCAAAACCAGTGAATCAGAAGGGCACTCTTTATTCATTTCTGGAGACACAAGGAACACTATATGGAGTGGATGGAGCTTTTGTTTCACTGTTTTATTTTTATTTTTAGGGAAATCATGAATTTTTGATGAAATAATCCTAAAAGTTTGAAAAAGAGGTCTAGTTATTAGAGGGTGACATGTTTATAGAAAATTAAGCCATCCAGAATAACGTTACAAATTTTCTTAATCATGCCACCCTTTAATAATTAGAGCTCTTTTTCATGCTCCTGTCCCTCAAATGGATGGACTTGGGGGACATAAGTGAAGCATTCCAGGCACAGAAGGACAAATACCACATGACCACTTTCTATTGTATAGTCAAAAAACTTGACACAGTAGTAGAGAGTAGAATAATGGTTCCCAGAGGCTGGGAAGGTAGAGGGGATAGGGACAGGGTGATCAACAGACACTAATCACAGTTGGATAGGAGGAATGAGTTCTGGTTTTCTGTTGTAAAATAGAGTGAAAACTATTAACAATAATTTATCGTATACTTCAAAATAGCTAGAGAGGATTTTGAATGTTCTCACCAAAGAAATGATAAATGTTTCAGGTGACAAATTTGCTCATTTCCTGATTTGACCATTACATATGATACTCATGTTTCAAAATATCATACATACTGTACCCTATAAATTATACTTACTATTTGTCAGTTAAAGTATAATTACTATTTGTCAATTAACAATAAAATTGGAAGCAATTTCCCTTTAGATATAGTAGTATAACAGCAAAGATCTATGTGACCTGGGTTTTGAATATTTCCTCCAAATGCAAGCACAACTACACACAGATTCACATGTTTGTGTTAAAAATCTCCAAGTCTGAACCACCAAAAACCTAAAAATTCCCCTGATGGCTGAAATACATGCTAATTTTCACCCACTCCAGTGAAAACAGATCCTTCCCAATATCGGTACCAAATGATTTCTACTAACCAGTTTGGGGCCTTTGTGATTAGGTAATGTGGCCGCAGAATAGTTAAAGGACATTTGTTTTATTTCTTGAGGCATGTCCTTGCCTGTTGGAAGGAAAAACAAAACTGTCTGAATACTCTGGTTTAAGTTTCTGGGGACCCCAGCGCACTAAGGGACCTGATCGCATCCATGGCCACACTCCAAGGTGCTCTAGCCAGTTAAGTGCCAAAAGGACATTATGAAAAAGCATTTTCAGGCATAAGGAGGCCTCAGTGATGTGCCCTCTGGGGAGTCACGTACACATTATGGTGAGGCGCACACCTGGTTATATTGCTTCTGTAATGTGATGTGAGTAGAGCAGTTAACGCCTCACGACACAGGTTCATGGTTGCAGCTGATCAAAAGCAACAGCCAGTACTCAACCTTTAAACCATAGAATGATGATTTCTTATGTTCTAACCTAATATCAGCCCTTGTTGAAATGTCATTAGGTTTTCTTATTTTGCTTTAATTTCAGGGCATCATACTCAGTGCACACCAAGAATTTATTTTATGCTTATTTGTATCATGAGACATATTCAGTTTGGAGATGGTGACCTGATGTTTCTGGCTAAAACACAGTAGCCTTGGGTAGGCTGGTGAAAGGAAAGGCTTGAATTTCGTCTTCATGTATGTGAAAAGGTCCTAGGGTTAAATGGTTTGATAAGGCCTCAGTGGTGACAAACACTCACAAGGAAGCATGAAGACTGTCTTAGTTACTTTCCTCTTTGCTGGGACAAAATACCCAACAAGTTAAAGGAGGAAAGGTTTATTCACTTACAGTTTGTAGAGGTTTAGTCCATAGTCAGCTGGCTCCAAGGTGGGGTGGCATGGCATAGAGACATGGTAGAGGAGAAACAGTCCATGGCAAGGCAGACAGGAAGCAGCAAGCAGCAGGAAAGCCTCCCTCTCCCTTTTATCCCATCCAGCCTACACGCCTTTGGAGTGGTACCACCCACAACCAGCATGGGCCTTCTCATTATGCACACCCAGAACTACAATAAACCAATTAGTGGGCTAATACAGTAGCACACACTTTTAATCCCAGTGTCACACAGCCTACATCCGGCTGCCTCTGAAAAGCCCCACCTCTGAGCACATGAGGCTTTGGGAGAACATCAAGATACAAGCCATAACAAAGTCACAGGTTACTCTTTTGTCAATTACAGTGTATAAAAGTCTTTGGGGTTCAATGTGTCCAGAGCTTACATAGAAATGGGTGGTGTCATGTACTCTTTGAAGAGAAACAAAATAACTTGGAGTGTATCCGTGATAGTCACTATTCTCATTATCAGCTCTTAGTTTTTTAAAGAGTGCTTTAGAACCTGTGATCCTAGCATTGTAGGAGGCTGAGGCAGGAGGATCTAAAGTTTCACGACAGTCTAGGCAACTTAGTGAGACTGTCTGTCTCAAAAAAAAAAAAGGTTTAGAAAGAAAATACAATTGACCTTGAACAATGGAACAGCTATAAGGAAAGATTTTTGATATGTCCCATATTGTGATTTGACCTTTTAAAAAAATCTCTATTGAGAACCTAGGTATCAGTAAAATCTACCTAAGCCATTAGACTAGTAAGAAAAATGCCAAAAAATGCTGAGTTCCTGGGTAGAGTAGGTGGGACCTCTCTTCAGTTAGACAGACCTGAGATCAAAACATAGCCCCTGACCTACTGGCTATATAACCTGGAGCAAGCCATTTCACCTCTCTGGGTCCTTCCTCATGTGTAGACTGGACAGAACAAGGGTGGTTACTTCAAAAGGGTTACTATTTAAATGCAATAATACATGTAAACAACTTAGAAAACTGAGGATGGTTATTCTTATTATAAATGAATAAATATTTGCCCACTTACAAGACTTTATGTGTAAAATATGCAAGCAATACATATATATTCTTACCCCAAATTTGCATAATCAGCAGGAAATCTTTGGAAAGTGCAAACTTGCTGAAATCAAGAGAACTATATTGCTGCAGGGATGGTATGACCTCCCTTTAACCTTGGTTTTAAAATTGTACATAAAACAAAACAAACTCAAAGAAGCCAAATTGGTTTGGCTGAATAAATTATAGTACATCAATATAACAGATGATCTGTATGTGTTTTTGCATGTACATTTTTAAAAACTTGAGGCATGAATGTTAAAGGTGATCATTTAGGGTGATGAGCTTGTGGGTACTTTTCCATTTTCTGTCATATGTACTTTCTATATTGTAAAAAACTTCTCCAATGAGCATAGATTTACCTTTAGCACAGATAAATGCCTAAAAACTGTTTTAATTTGGAAAATAAAATATTTATTATACATGTTCTTAAAACACAATAGCTGAATCTTCAGATACACATATTCAAACCCACTCTTCAATTCTGGGAAAAACCAAGATAAAGGTCTTGAAATGAGGGTTGTCTTTGTTATTTTACTCATTGCTGAGACACAATACCCAACACCCACGAGTTGAAGGAGGAAAGGTTAACTTTAGTTTACAGCCTGTAGAGATTTCAGTTCATAGCCAGCTGGCTTCAAGGCAGGGTGGCATGGCAGAGGGGCATTGCAGAGGAGAAACAGTCCATGGCAGGGCAGGCAGGAGGCAGCAAGCAGCAGCAGCAGCAGCAAGTCTCCCTTTCCCTTTTATTTCATTCAGGCTGCAAGATTTTTGAGTGGTGCCACCCACACCCATTGTGGACCTTTCTATTGTCCACACCCAGAATTACAATGAACCAATTAGTGGGCTAATCTAATACCACACACCCTTAATCCCAGTATCATACACCCTAGATCTATGAGTGCATGAGGCTTTGGGGGAACATCTAGCTATAAACCGTAACAGGAGTCAAGGGAATTTCTAGCACCATCTTGCATCAAAAGCATTCTATTATATATAGAGCAGTTAGTGAGTCCCTGATTTGTTACCTGCAATGTCTACCTTTTAGATAGAATTGTTTTCTGTTAGTGCTCACTGTTGTCATTTTGTCCATATATATTTCTCTCATAGCGATTAAATTATGAGTTTCTGAAGGGTAAGACCCAGTTCTTTTATCTCATTTGTCACAATATTTTTGCATGCCACCCAGCCAAGAGTTAGGTATTTACCAGTTATACAAAAACTACAGGCGGTGTCAATTATGTTCCTGGAGTGTGGTTCCTCCAGCCAAATCTCTAATAGAGAAATCAGATGGGTTACCAGGGGTGAGCCTCAGGTAGCTCCCTTGGATATCAACATTTCAGTGATTGTCAGTCGTGGCTATATATTAATTTTACTGATGTAGCTGTTGAAACATCCTGATGCCCAAATCTCACACTCAGATAGTCTAATATGATTATCTGAGTATTTTAAAAATGTCTCTGCCAAACTCTAATATGTACCAGAGTTGATTATTCTGTACTAGGGTAAGAATAAAGGAAAACATTTGGGAAATTCTGTTGCATTGTGTTTTTAATTTTGCTCTTTGAACATTTCATAAAAATTTGTTTATTAGAAGATTAAAGTGGAAAAGAAAGCCATCTCTCCCTTTTTAATACTAGTAACTAATGCTTATTAAGAATTTGCCATGGGCTCTGTGCTACTCCAAATGCTTTCTGCATATGTGTGAATTCAATCCCTTACAACCTTTTAAAGTATGCATTATTATTATCCCTATTGACCAGAAATAAGCAGTTGGTGAGGCCTTGATTTTTCACCTGAGAATTCTACATTTCAGGATAAAATTATTTCCTGTCGATATACCTTGCTGTCATTTTATCTGTATATATATTCATTGCCTAGCAATACAGTTAGGAGTTTCAGAAGATTGAGCGGTTGAGTCATTAGAAAAGCTGGGCTTCACCCTTAAGTAGGACAGACGAGGGACCCCATTTTTAAGTCAGCCCCCTCTTCTCCATGAAAATCCAGCAAATGTCCCATATTTTCAAGAAATCCTCTGGATTATACTAAGTAGCCCAGATCAACCTTACTGATAGCTCTTACCAAGCATCTTTCATGTTATGGTCTGCGTCTACTTTTGTTTTCCCCCAAACACACGCCACATACTTTTTAGGTGCCCAGCCTTGTGCTCTCCAGTACTGATGCAATTTTCCCTACACTCTCTGTGCTGTCCTGTGTGTCTGTGATAATGTACTTCTTTTCTCTCCAAAGAAATCGTGTGCAGTTCTCTGAGGGCTGAGCAAGCCATTGCTCTCTGCACTGAGCTTTTTGGGCCGTTGTGCACATAGGTAGTATGCCACAGTGGTTAGGGAGTTGTCCGACCTGACTTGGGAGACAGATAGGCACTACCTCTTTCTAGTTTTCTGCTCTCTGGCAGGTCAGCCAACCTCTCTGAGCCCTGTGTTACGCTCAGTAAGAGAGGGGTCTTTCGACTCAGCTGACACCCCAGGACCTTTGCTAGTGTCAGGTGCTTAGAAAAGTAATCTTACCTCCTGGGCTCAAGGGGTTCCCAGGAGTCCTGTTTTCCTGGGAGTAAATGAGATGATGCTAGCTGAAGCCCGTACATAGGTCAGGTCTGGGGGCATGTAATTACTGTGCCATAAATGTTAGCTATTCATCCAATATATCCTATTTAATTGAAAGCAAACAGACCACTCAACATCAGAAGAAAATTTAATTAAATCTCATACCGCACACATATAATATTACACATCACACCACCCCAAGCCTTTATCATCTCAGATCTTGCTTTCCACCTGCCTCTTCCTGTCAGTGCAGGTGTCGGGGCCTGGGAAATCAAGGACACACACACACATGCACACAAACACACACCTTTTTTTGTAATTTGATTATCTCTTTAAGAAGGATAGGGAGGTGGGAAGAGAAAGAGGAGAAGCAAAAGGAGAACAGGAGAAGGAAGAGAACGAGCAGGAGGGGGAGAAAGGAAGAAGAGGAAAGCCAAAACCAGGGTTCTAGAAACTGTGGTTTCTATAAAATACTGGCATACATTCATCAGCTAAGTAGTCAACAAATTGCTAAGTAATATATTAGGGAGTTGTAAGGTAATTCTTTTTAAAAAACGGTTTTACTTTGAAAAATGAATTAACTCATAGTGTACAGAGAAGCGAGGTCCGGGAAAGGGACAAGCATTTAAAACAAACTTTCTCCCAGCCCCGTCGTCGTCGGTGGACCTCTGCAGCTCCGCTCAGTAACTCATCTACGGATAACAGAACCGTGTAGCAGGCGGTCTTCCATGAATGGTCTCCCTCCCGGCCTCCGCCCCCATTTACTCCGCATCGGACCAAGTCGAATCTCTGCCCTGCCACTCATTAGCTATTTTTGAGCTAACCTCCGAACCTCCCGAGTTTCTCCGTCTGTAAAGAAAGCAACGGAACCATCACACACTTTTGTATCCCAGAATGCTTAAATGCTCGGCATGGGATAGTCTCTCTCACTCGCCCCTCTTCTTTTTTCTTTCTCTTTGCAAAAGCAAAGCCATCATATTTGCGAAGTCTCAGATCAAGCCCTGTCCCCAGACGCTCTGGTTCTTGAGTACCTTCTGCGCCTCCGGCACCCGCCAGCGCCTCAGTCCCTTTATTCTAAGGTCCTGGGATGCCAGGAGCCCGGCAGGCGAAGAATCAGGTCTCTCCGAGCACTTCTCCGAGCCAGAGCGAAGGCTCGCGGCCCCAGTTCCCGCCGCGCCCGGGGGCCGCGCCCCGCGCCCCGCCCGCGCCTCTGCGGGAAGCGACCCGCCGCAGCCCCCTCCCCGCCGCGCTCCCTCCCCTTCCTCCCTCCCGATACAATGGCTGGGCCGGAACAGCGCCGCAGCCGAGTCTCATTGGCAGCGGCCGCCCCAGCCCCCGGAGAGGCGGCGGGCGGGGGCAGCTGGGGAGAAAGGAGCCGAGCGCCGGGCTGACAGCGGGACGCGGCGGGCGCGACTGAGGCTCGGAGGGCGCGAGCGGGCGGCCCGGGGCGCAGCCGAGTGCGATCCAAGCGAGGGCGCGCGGCGAGCGCAGCCCCGGGCCGGGCATGCGGCGGGCGCTGGCCGCCCAGCGAGCCGGGGAGCCGGGCAGCGCGGCCGGCGCGCTGGGCAGGAGCGTGGCCAGACCCGAGGACGGGGAGGCGGCGGCGGCAGAGGCAGGCGGCCGCCGGGGAAGGCGCGGCGCCGAGCGGAGTTGCTGGACCCGCGCCCGCCCGGGTCCCCGGGTCCCGCGCGGTGCGCAGCCGAGACAATAAAGTAGCAGTCGCCAGCCCCGCGCACCGGAACGAGCTGGCGGCAGAGCAGGTAGGAGGACGGCTGCCGAACGGCGCCACCGCGGGGCACCCTGTGCGCCCCGGGCGCGGCGCGCAGGTTCGGAGACCCCCAGCGGAGCTGCGAGTCCCCGGCGCTCCTGGCGGGACGCCCCGCCCAGGCTCGGGGGAGGCTGCGCCCTGCGCCGGAGTCCCGGGGGCGCTGGGCACGGCGCTTCGGCGGCACGGGGACGGGAAGTTTGGCGGTTTGGAGGCGTTGGCGCGGGTGGGGTTTGCACACGCGCCCCCTGGGACCCTGGGCTTTGGTTGCCGCGGGTTCGTGGGAGGCAGGGAGAAGAGCTGATGAATCCCACATCCGGCCGCCCGGAGATACTTTCCGCAGGCAGCGAAAGGAGTGGGAGGGGTTTAGCAGAGGATGCAAAAGGTTTGGTTTGGCTGTCCTTTTTTAAAAATAGGTGTGTCACATCCTAGCCGCTCCGGTGCTGGGCCGTTCCTCGTCTGTTTCCTTGACTATTTTACTTTTCATTTTCATCGGGAGAGGGGAAAAATAAAGATGATATTCAGCTCCTCTGTTGACAAGTGCCATTTCTTTTAGACTAGAGGGCGAATTCTTCCCTTGCCCTGGGTGCCCTGGGCTCTAGTACCGGACCGGTGGCTGCCCTCGTTCACAAAAGCAGGAGGGCTTGGATTAAATCTTTCCTGGCCTGAGACACCAGCTGCAAGTGGAGGTCTGTCTTTCACTCGCCTTTGTGTGGCCGCTTCCTTCCAGATGTGAGAGGGTTGGGCCGGGCGCTTCTGGGTGGGGTAATAATTATCCCGAACATCCCTGGGATCTGCTAGGACTTGCAAACATACCAGAGACAACTCCTCTCAACTTTTCGAACTGACATGATCTGTTTTCTGGGACCCAGACGGCTGCGTCTGGAAGGTGGTCCCTTCGGAGAGAAAGCCGCTACGGTGCTGACCCTGACCGCAGCAGTATTTCAGGAAAGCTAGTTCCTCCTCAGCGGTAGCTCATGTTGGCCCCAGAAACTTGCCAGCCAGTTTGGAGGACTTGTGTGAGACTGAAGGGCAATCCCTGACATGCTGCTTCCTGTCCTAATGGGAACGGATCTGTGCAGCTTCCAAATCAAATGTCTAGAGGGGAGGAAAAGCGGCTTTACCTTGCTTAACCTAGTCAAGCTGCGCTTTGATCTGTCACACTCACCCTTAAAGGAGGGCAGCGAGGGAGCCTTCTGTGTGTCTGGCATCTCAGCAGGCACTTTGGGGGCATCGTTAGTGCTCTTCCTCCAGTCCTAGAGGGAAGCGGAATAACTTGCTGTAAATCCCACTGGAGATCTAAGGTTTATATAGGCTCTGATTTCAGACGTCAGGCTCTTAACCAGGGCCACGCCTGTCAGAGGAACACCACCACGATGTGGTGGTATCAGTGATGATGAAAATAACAAATGCCTTCCGTGTTTTTCATAAATTTAAATAAAACAATGTTTAGCAGTGACTGACACATGGGAAGTATGCTATATATTTTCGTCTTTTTAAAAAGGCACAAACTAGGTGACAGGTGTATTGAGTCTACAATTGTACTTCATTCTTTCTTTTAAAATTTATTTCTTTTTGGTACTGGGGATTGAACTCAAGGCGTTTGTATTGAGCTACGTCCTCGGCCTTTTATTTTTATTTTTAATTTTTTTGAGACAGCGTCTTACTAAACTGCTAAGTGGCCCAGCCTGGGCTCCAAGATAAAATCCTCCTGCCTCAGCCTTCCAGAGTGCTGGGATTACAGACGTGTATCACCACACTTGGCTTGATTCTTCATTGTTGTATGTCTGAAAATTCTGTAGTAAACAATAGTGTGCGTGCACAAGCCTTAGAACGGTCCTTACATTTCCTAGGAGAGGCCAGGGCAGACCCAGAGGATTCCAAGGACTTCTTAAGCAGGGAGGGTTTAACATTGCTTTGTGTTATCTGCACATATTAATCAGTTTATTCGCTTAAATTCAGTAATGCAGGTGGGATATGTGTGAACAATATGATGATGAAAAATGAAGGAATTACCTAAAACACATAAATCTGCCTAAAACTCCTAGAGGTTTACTTTTCATTGTTGCTGGGAAAGTTCTCAGCAGAGAATTCTTCTGGGCATGCAAGTGCTTGTTTTAAACTTCACTCTGTTTTGAAATTCATAAGTTTCCCTCTTTGTGGCAGAAAAGTTAATGGGCTTCTCCAGCAGCCAGACAATTGCACTTGAAGCTCACAGCTTTGGAAAAGCGTGAGAGGAGCTAACTTCATAGCCACTCCAGAGTGTGAAAACAGCTGAAGCCTTCTCAGTAATATTTACCGTCCCTGGCCTCTGTTTCCAGCAAGCCTGAGAAATCTCAACCTCCATTTGATTCCACAAATTTAATTAAGGCTCTGCAGTGCTTTTGAGCAAAGAAAAAGCAAGTTTTGGCTCACTGACAATACAAATAGGGTACATGGAAAACAGTTAAAAATACCCCATGTTATCCAGCAGTATTTTCTAGAGTTTCATACTCATCTTACACACAGAAATAAAGGCTTTGGGATTATAGTGCGAATTCTCTCACTCATTCATTCTCATTCATATTCTGTCTCATCTCTGTCTCTCTCTGTCTCTTTCTCTCTTCCTCTCCCTCTGTCTCTCCATCTCTCTGTCTCTCTCTCTCTCTCTGCCCCCTCTGCCCCAGATCTGCCCCCTAGAGATCTGCACCTATCATAAAGGCACTATTCTGACATGCTCATCTATTACTGAAGTTCACTGACGTGAGTAACTTCAACCTATGGATAAATAAATAATGTATTTCAACTTAGCAGCAAGATTTAGGTGTTTCCTTCCTTCCTTTTCCATCTCTCTTTTGCTGTACTGGGTCCTGAAACCAGACCTCCAGCATCCTAGGCAAGTGCTCTGCTACTGAGGTACAACCATAGTCCTTTTTAGTTTTTATTTCAAAACTGTCTTGAAAAGTTGCTCAGGTTGGCCTCGAAGTTGGAGTCGTCCTGCTTCAGCCTCCTGAGTAGCTGGAATTAAGGATGTCCGTCACCCTGTTCAGTCTGTCTCCCTGTCTTCATGTGTGGCTTTAATTGTGTTTTAGAAGGTAAAGAGCTTTTTGTAAGTAATGGATTTCTAAGTCATTATGATTTTTTTTCTCCTCTGTTTAATGTGGGTCCTGGGCAGTCAGAGAGAAGTTGTAAGCCAGCATTTTTCTATTGCTAGATGTTTGATAAACCATCTAGGTAATTTAGGGACCAATCTTATTGTCCTCAATAACCTGATTTACTAAAATAATTCTGTCATTTTTTATTTCATTCTTTCTGGTGAGATCAGTTTTTAACCTAATCTCATAAGGCAGTGTTTTTTCAAAATAAAGGTCATAAAATCCATTTAGTGGGTCACGATGAGTATTAAAACAGGATACCGCGTCATCACATGCTAGTAAAGACTGATCTATGAAGCCAAGTCAGCTCTAGGGCTGGGTTTGCGTGCACACTAAGGTCATGGCGCATGAGGTAGTCCTTCCTCCGAGTTGCTTTCAGGAAGAAGGAAAGGCACAGTTCCCCGGCGCATGTATCTGACAGTATGTGGAGCAAGGCTGTGGAATGTCTATGAAGCACCTAGACATTGTATGTTTTTTCTTGCGCGTGAGTTCAAGTTACTAACAGGCAGATGGATGGGACCAACTTCCAGAGCATCCTGCTGAGGCCTGAAACGGCAACTTCAGGCTCTTCTTTCTTTCTTCTTATTTTTGTAGCTCTGCTTTCCTCTGTGTTTTGGGTTCTTTCTTGGATGTTAAGGTGACTGTAGCAGTGGCTAGTGGACATGTTTCAGGTTCAAGTTGAACAAAAAAGAATAAACTCCCCGTGTTGTTTGGGCGTGATTTGAATATGTGCCCCAGAACTCCATGTGCTGGCAGCCAGGTCCCCTGTCTGGCGATGTTGAGAAGTTTTGAACATTTAAGAGCAAGGGCTCAAGGAAGGTAATTAGGTCATGGGGTGCCACCCTTGGAAGGGGTTAATGTTGTTCTCCCAGGACCTTTGTTGGTTCTGTAGAGAGTGGGTTGTTATCAGAAGAGTGAGCTTGGCTCCTAATCTCTGGCTTCCTGTCTTGCCATGTAGTGTCTTCCTCCTGTTCCCCCAGCGCTGTGGGATGCTGTGGCCATGAGGGCCTAGCCAGCCAGGACAGATGGCCTCACCTGATACTGGACTTTCAGCTGTAAAAACTACCAGCTAAATAATAAACCTCTTTTCTTTATAAAATACCAGCCTTTGGTATTTTGTTATAGCAACAGAAAATAGATGAAGACAACCTCCTACCCCAGTTATTGAACAGAAAGTCTCAAAATTTGTTCTGCTTGGCCTCACTGACTTGTCTGGAGGAAACTCCTGTGCTGAGGTTGAAGGCTGTACCCCAGAAATTTAGAGGTACACAGACTATGTGGATTGAGGACACCAGGAGATTGGCCTGCCAATGAATATAGTTGCTGAAAATAGCAGAAAATGCAGGCTGAAGAAGTCTGAAATAAAGATTCAGTGCAATGTAAACATACCTAAGAGAGAAATTCCTCTTGTCCTCTTGTGGAAGACAAGCTGAGTTGTATTGAGGCAGTTAGGCTTTCAATATGATCCTCGTGCATGTGAGGGGAACTTAGCTGTTGCTTTTACCAGTCAGTACCAGGACCTACGTGATCAAATGCAGAACAGGTCAAATAGGTTGTAGATGCTTTACTTTTCAGGGACAAAAGGGGAAAAAGGCAAATACATCAGTTAAAAACCCACAACAGACCCGAAACCTCTTACAAGGGGTGATCACGATCCTTGTTGGATTTACGTGCCAGTATTGGAAATGTTCGTTTAAATCAATTTGTTGTGCTGCTGTGGTGAACATGCTTATTTAAGTAGCGTCTTAGAGGAAATTATTTGAAGAATAGACTTCCAGAGGCCCAAGGCAAACGAGTACTCCATTCTGTCACTTCTCAGTCTTGAGGTATTTATTTGGGTCTCTGTTACTTTGCCCTTGGGGATGTGTTGGTTTCAATTGTCACCTGTTACTTGGTGTATAATTAACCGGTGGGAGGAGAGCCCTAACTGGACGTGACTGTGAGCATAGTGTTCGCTCACAGCGGAGGTGCCTTAGGAGTAGGTTGATCATGCTGGCTTGCCTCGGCAGTCCTGGGTACAGGCTGAGCCTTCAGTTTGGACAATAAGCTATTTGGCCATTCCACCTATGAAGGCCGTTTTAGAGGGCCATGATCAGTTGTCAATTTAATACGTTATTTGATAAAGAATTCATTTTACCAGGAAAACCAAAGTGATAATGTTTAAGGAGGCATTCTTATGTGGGAAAAGAATAAAGAACATCTGGAAAATACCTACCAATTAGCAGTCTGGTAGTTCCTAACCTCGGGCAACTTTTGTCCCTAAGGGATGTTTGTTAATATCGAGGAAATTGTCAGTTTTCACCACTCGGGGTAGGATGCTGCTGGCATCTAGTGGGTAGAGGGCAGGGCTACTGCTATACACCCTGTAGTGCACAGAATGGTCCCCACCCTGAAGTGTTGTCCAGCCCTGTCAGTAATGCTGAGGAGGTAAACCCCTGGCAGGGTGAGTTAGATTTGAGGGGAGGGAGGGAGTGTGCTCGGGATCTTCTGGGGTAGCAGGGAGACAGCCATATGGATGTTCACTTTGAGATAGTTGCTGAGTTCTATGCTTCTATTTTGTATTTCAAGTTATACTACAAAGCTACAGTGATACAAACAGCATGGTACTGGCACAAAAATGGGTAGACCAATAGAATGGCATAGAAGCCACAGGCACAACCCCAGCCACCTTTAGCCATCTAATTTTTGTTTTTTTACAAAGGGGGCAAAACATATGATGAAGAAAAGGTAGCTTCTTTAACAAATGGTGCTGGGGAAAACTAGTTGTCCGTGTGCAGGAGGTAAAAACTGGATTCATATCCCTCACCCTGTACTAACATCAGTCAAAATGGATCATATACTTAGATATAAAAATAAACATTGAAACTGCCAGAAGATAATTTAGAGGCATGTGTGCAAGTCAGAGAGGTCACATGGAGAGAAAGGAAGCAGGAGAGTGGGAGATGGGCCAATCATGCCCCCCACTTCCTCCCCGGTACTGGGGATGGAAGCCAGGGCCTTGGTCAAGCCAGACAAGTGCTCTACCAGTGAGCTACATCTTCAGCACTTTTTATTTTTCACTTTAATACACAGTCCTGCTAAGTTTCCCAGGCTGGCCTTGAACTTGCCATCCTCCTGTCTCAGCCTCCAGTGTAGCTGGCATTATGCATGTGTACTATGGCACCTGACTAAGCTTGCTCTTTTTTATAGCAGTTCATTACTCTGATAATTAAAGCATTCAGTCCTTCCAAGGGCAATGTCCCCAGTGATCTAATCCCCTCCCACTGAGCCCCACTTCTTAGCTGTCTGCTTTCTCTCAATACTACCCTTCTGGGAACCAAGCTGCCAGCACATGAACGTTTAGGAGACACACTGAACCCATATCCAAACCTCAGACCTCCCCGCCCCCTAGTACAGCTAAGGAAACTGATTCTGAGGCTGCCACTGGAGGAAGTCACACAGTCCTTGTCGGCTTGGCAAAGTCTGCACATAGACTAGTATTATCTAGAGAGGCGGCATAGGTCATTGCCACAAATGCTAGTTCTGATGTCCCACGTCCTTGCACCATCACAGTCTACTCTCAGCTCTACCCAGGCCACTTACTAAATGTGTGCTTTGAGCAAGTGACTTAACTTTTGTGCCTCAGTTTCCTCATCCATAAAAGGGGGACAATAAGATTTTCCACTTCATTGTGTTATTGTGAGGATTCAGTGACAAAATATAAATTGCTTCACACTGTGCTTGCTGCCTATTAAATACCCAAGAAACTCTATCCATTATTCTTTGTGCTTTGTAGAGGCCGGGAAAATAAAACTAGCTATATTATATGTTGAGCAACAACTATGTGCTAAATATTTTTTCTGTGTGCTAGATATTTTTATCTAAGTGTTTTGCAGTTATTGTTTTCTTTCTTTTTACAAATCCCATGAAATGGGTGTCATGTCCGTGTATTGTTATGACCTTCATTTTACAAACAAGGAAAACAGAGACTGAATGAAACTAGCGAGTAATGGAACCTTAATTTTAAGCCAGCTCATTCTGATTCCAAAGCCTCTGTTCATATTTATTATGTGCCATCATTTGACTTGGAGGAAAGCTAGGGTTAGAACAGCCCAGAAATGAGCTCTCAAGGGGGAATGACGTGGCACGTCCTCAAGGGACAGTGCAGGGACAGGACCCAGGTTATTTCCTCCTGGTGCCTCCCATGGCTCTGTCTGTTTTGAAGACAGACGTACCCACACCTTCAGGGCGTCCGAGCTGGTGGGAGCAGACGTGGATCAAGACGATGGGATTAGGGGCTGGTGTAGAGCTGCATTTGCTACAGTAGGCTAGGTGTATCCCTGGGGGCACATGAATTGATTTTGGTTAACGTTTTACTTTAATGGCTATTTTAATGTGTATCAGAAAAAAAATTTCATCTGGACCTTCCAATCTTATAAAAGATGATATTCCTTTCTACCTTGTCAAATAAATTATTGACAGGTTGGATGTTACTACTTAGGATGAGGCTAAGAAATAGTGTCCATGCAAAATAGTTTAAAAGCACATGGTAAGTAACACCCAGCATAGGTGGTATTGAAAATGACAGAACCTCTGAAGAGAAGGTACGAACAACTGAAGATGGGAAAAGACCAGACGAGAGCGATGTTCCTCAGCTTAGTGTGCACCAATTACCTGGGGATCAGTCTTGCATCAGAAGGTCTGGGGAGGAGCGAGCCTGCTTCTGACCAGCTCCATGTGAGGCCAGCAAGGCTGCTCTGGGGACCACCCTGTTTGTAGCAAGGAAGCAGAGGACCCAGGATACTTGTGGGCATGTGCCGGGTGCTGTAGAGGATACAAAGACACACAAGGCAATCCCCTGTCTCCTGGAAGCTTCATGTAGGTGGAGAGATCAAGTGTGAATGAACCTGGATGGTGAGCTGTCCCCTCTATCCAAAGTGCTCCAAACACAAGGAAGGTCAAGGAAGGTCACCTGCCCCAGAGCTGTAGTGGCGTGGCAGGAGGGGGTGGGTAGCCTGGGATTTCACATGGGCCTGAAAGGTCTAGCAGCAAATGGGAGTTCCAGGACAGGATTGATAAGAGGGAAGACACAGGAAACAAGAAAGACAGCAGGAATAAAAGCCTAAAGCAGGTAAAGTGGAGAATTTATCTGATCAATATGGAGAATCAGTGTAGACCACTAGACCAGAATAGCCCCTCTCTTCCAGGAAGCAGCCCCACTTCCTGGTGAAGACTGCCACCATTTATGGAATCCCTGTAAGTGCCAGGCCCTCGCCAAGAGCGTTTCCCACACAGTATTTCACTTGTCTCCACAAAACCCCGGTGACCCACTTTTTATAGAGGTGGAAACCCAGCCCTGGAAGGCCTCTTGACTTGTTCACAGTCACACAGCTCCTGAGCCACAGGCCCGGGGCTCCAACTCAGAACCCAGTTTCTGCAGAGCCACCATACTGCCAGAAACTTCTCTGCTCCTTGTTGTCCCCGACAGCCACAACAGAAGAGTGCGGCCACCTCTCCAGATAGCGTGCCTCCCGGGAGAGCCTGGCAGCTCATCTTGCCTCAGATTAGAATGTTGCTCCTACGGCAGATCCTAAGCGAACTTGCAAGCACCCTTGCCTAGCAGTTTGTCCTTAATCATGATTTATAGAAGATGATATTCTTTCCTGATTTGCTCTAGGAACTGTTAACCAAGTGACGTTTTCAGCATCGTGATCTTACGTGGGAACTAAATACAAAAGTGCCTCCCAAGTCAGCACTGCCTGTTTTGTTGCCATGAAGAGGTGCTTGGCTTTAGAAATCACTGAGTAGCCAGACAGACAGTTATTGGAAATAATTATACCCTGCCGCCGCATGGAGCCTGTCACAGCCCCTCCTGATTCAAAAGGGCTTTCTGGAAATACCAGCATCCATCTTCCAGCTGGTGCTCATAACAGCCAACAGCGTCAGTGGGGGACCCGACAATGGATGAGGCTGAGGATTGTTTTCAGGCTTCTCTTGATGCACCTGACTGAGCGCATCGCATTAATCCAGCCACGGCAGAAGGGGCCGTATGTGACCTGAATGTGAGCCATCCACACTCATGAGGCTTCTCGCCGGCCTGGCCCTGCTCATCCAAGTTTAGTAGTCTGGAGGCTTCTGCCAGGGAAAGAGGCCTGGATGAGAAGCAAGGGACTAGAACGGTGCTGGACGGAGACTCAGGAAGGCTGAGTCCTGATCTGCCTTAGCAGCAGACTGACGTGAGGTGTGTTGGTTAGCTCCCTCGGTTTGTCACATGGGTTGTGACACTGGAGTCTTTCGATCGTCAAGTTTTAGAGACAGAAATGTACACCTGCACTTCATCTGCGGCAGTACACTTTTCTCACTTTAACTTTAAAGAAAAATCCCAGACAAATGCATTTAAAATGGGTTCTTTAACAGTAGTGTGTTGGTGGAAAGTTTTAGTGAAATTATCTGCTGTGTAGTGAAAGTGGCATTTGGATCCGACAACCTTCGAGTATTTAGACAAATCTTGAAACAGGAGATCTGCAAAGATAAGGGCATTTGAGGCCATCACAGATGAACTAATTGCATCCATTTCAGTGTGCAAAGTGGAAAGCGAGATCTGGACAAACTAATGAAAACCACGTGGCCCTGGACTGGGAACACAGAGCCCACTCCCAGTGGGGCTGTAAGACAAACTGAGGACATAGCATGGTCATTTGCTCCAACTATGTTAAATTAATTCAATTTGTATTTTGAAGAGGAAAAGAAAGAATGCTGTTTTACATACCTCCACCTTCCCAGGCAAGCTGCACTTTCCCTGCCTGAAAAAGAATGGGCTGTCCAGTTTATTAGAGCTCAAAAGTTTGATTCAAACAAAGAAAGAAGAAGAAATCATTTTTTCAGTGACTTGGCTGCTTCGGAGATTTCGCATCCTGAGTGGTTCTCATGGTGCTGTCTAGCACGCAGTTTAATTACAGTTGGAAATGCAGCCTGAAAAAGACCACTTGAATTTTTTAGATCTCAGAAAAGCTATGAAAATAAGGAGATATAAAGGATATTTAAAAATTGAATTTGTCAGCAGGTGTTCCTGCTATCGACGGATGCTTTTCCTATAAAATAGGAAAGAGAAATGTAACTGTCTTCTCTTGGAGCATATAATACAAACTTATTTTCCCGCCCTATGTACTGTTTCATGTGTACAGCACTGTTAAGAAATAAGTACTTTTTGTGGTATGGGGATTGAACACAGGGTCTTCCCACTGAGCTACATCCCCAACCCTTTCTTTTTGTTTTAAAACAGGGTCTCACAAAATTGTGCAGTGCGGGCTCTAACTTGCCATCTTCCTGCCTCAGCCTCCCAGAGTACTGGGATTATAGGCGTGTGCCACTACACCCTCCTAAGGAATAACTACTTTGTTTCATTTAAGTGATTTTTCCAGGTGATTAAAGCTTACCTCTTTGTACCCACATGATTTTTTTTTAACTACCTTCGATGAAAACATGCTTTTTTTCCTCTCCCCCTTTGGACTGTATTAAGATTCTTCCATTTTTCCTGTAGTTGGGTTCACTGTGTTAAATATTGCTTTTTGCTCTTTACTGTAGTCCTGTTATTATTTGACAGCTGAATTTTGTGGGGTTGAGTGCCTCTTTATAAATAATCACGAGTTTGGTCCCTTTGTTGTTATTCTTATCCCTCTATGAATGCTCAACGCTTCATACACATCATAGTCTTCCTTTTGCTAATCAGTCCAACACCCAAGGAAATGAGCATTATTATTCCTTCCATTTTACAGGTCAGAAAGTAAGTGGCAGAACTGGGATTCAAACCTGTGTCTCTAACTTCAGGGCAGCTGTTGTCAGCTGTTAATACGAGCTGTTTCTTTTCATTCGGTCTGTCCTTTCTGCCCCTATTTGAGGATTCTTTCCCTCTCTCACCTTACCAACCTTCTCCCTGGTGAGAGCCCCAACTTAGATCTCTGCCTCTTGGGAGGCGTTTGGGATGTCTTTTTCCTTAGCAAGCTATAAGGGTGTTTTTGCTGATTCCTGGGCTCCCAAACATCCGCACAGTTGCAGTTTTTGGAAGTCTAACCTGGAAATTCATCATGGGTCTGCTAAGGCTGATTGGGATTATAGGACTTTCTATGTTATAATTAAGCAGCATCATCAAGAAACCTGCAATCAGAGGAGTACTCGGTAGTCTGTAATGCAGAAATTGGCAGAGCTCTTCTGCAAGCAACCCGAAGCCCGATGTATCAGGCTTCGCAGGCCCCGCGGCCTGGGCTGCCCTCTCAGTTCCCATTCGTAGGGCAAGGAAGAGAGCTATGGAGAATACAAACCTGGAGGAGGGGTGGTGAACCTCTGGCATGTGCGCTGGAGCAGGCAGTTTGTAGCACTGAAAGCTCTAAAAGGTTCGCCATCACTGGGGCTGACTTTGATCTGGGAAAACTTTATTTACAAAAAACAGCACTAGGCAAGAGTGGGCCCCGGAGCCGTCCTTTGCCAACTCCTTTCTAATAGAAAAAAAGGACCGGCTAGGGTATTAAAAAGTCAATGAGGTAGGTTGTTGAGGGGCAGGGTAGAGGAATGGACCCAGGAGAGGACGGCCTGGGTTTGTCTCCTAGTCCACAGTGGTTCTAATTCAGGCAAGGACTTTAGCCCCTGGCCTCCGTGTTACATGTCTAAGATTGGGAAGCCAGCTGATAGCCCCTGCCTCTGCAAACTGACAGGACTGCGGCCCTGCTTCACTTCCTGACAACCCAAGAGGCACGTCCGTAGGTGGGTCTGTTATGCAAACCTGACAGAGCGCACACAGACTGGAGGGTACAGCTCACTCACTCTGCAGGGCCTCCAGGAACCATCAAGAGGGAAGAAACACGAGGCATATGCAGCTGCTACCTGGGTAACACACTGCTGTACAGTGAACTGTTTAAATAAGTAGTCGTATATCCTACAGTAATGACAAAAGTACCGCAGAATAAATGGTGACACAATTACTCTCAAGCGTTGTGCTCTGTACATAAGTGGATGTTGCTACGCAGGAGGCACAGTAGGTTTGCTTCCGCCGGTGTCACCACAAACGCGTGAGCAACGTCCTTCAAAATATTCCATCAACCACGAAACCGGCTGAGATGAATGTTTAGCTCCATTATAATCTTACAGGGCCACCATTAGATACACAGTCTGTTGCGGGCCGAAACGTTGGTTTGCAGGGCGTAACTGTGCAGGCAGGTGTGCCTTGTTTTATTGCGCTTTGCTTTATCGCACCTTGCAGATGTCGCATTGTTTTACATATTGAGGGTCTGCAGCAGGCTTGTGTGGAGCGTATCCGCAGGCATCGTTTTCCCAACAGCAGGTGCTCGCGCAGTGTCTCTGTACCACACTGTGGTGGTTCTGACAGTGTTTCATACTTATTATTTTTTTACCTGTGATCAGGGATCTTTGTGTTAGTATTATAGTGGTTTCTGGGTGCCCATACGAGATTGCAGACTTAATCGATGAATGTCATTTGTGTTCTAACTGTGCCACCAACCAGCTGTCCTGTCTTTTACCCTCTTCCTGGGCCTCCTCACCCCTGGGACACTCCAGACCTCTAAATTAGACCAGTGAATAACTGTACAATGGCCTCTAGAGCGTTCTCTCACTTGAAATAAAAAACTAGAAATTATTACGTTCGGTGAGGAAGCCGTATCAAAAGCTAAGAAAGCCTAAAAGCTATGTCATTTGCACTCACTAACCAAGTTGCAAAGCCAAAGGAAAGTTCTCAAAGGCAAAACGCTGTTCCAGCAAACACAAGAATGATGAGGACGTGAAGCAGCCTTGTTGCCAATATGGAGAAAGTCTTAGAGTCTGCATAGCAGATCAGACCAGCCACAACTTCTCTAAAGCCAAAGCCTAGTCCAGAGCAAGGTCCAGATCTCTTCAGGGCTAATGAAGAGAGGCAAGGAAGCTGCAGAAGAAAGGTTTGATGCCAACAGGGTTGGTTCCAGAGGTTTAAGGTGAGCAGCTGTCTCCATCACGTGACAGTGCCGGGTGAAGCTGAGGGTGCCAGCAGAGAAGCTGCAGTGGGTGCCCACAAGATGCAGCTGATTCATGGATGAAGGTGGCCGCCCTGAACAACAGAACCTCAATATAGATGAAACAGACTTATATTAGAAGAAGATTCCATGTCAGACTTTGATAGCTAGACAAGATAGGTCAGTGCCCGGCCTCAAAGCTTCTAAGGGCTAGTGCACCCTCTCGTTAGGTGTAACGTAGCTGGTGATTTGAAGTTGAAGCCAGTGCTCATTTACCATTCCAGAACTCCTGGGGCCCTGAAGAATTCT